>ML247912.1:0-91660 GCA_005239495.1 Nicotiana undulata
GAGTCTATACTGCTCGGAATGACCCCAAATTTTGCGGGCAAGTCATAAATGACTATACGGAACCATTTCCAATTCCGCAATTCCATTCAGACCATGATATCACGAGGTCCAATTCCAGGCTGAATTCCAAATCTTATGAAATCCTGAATTCCAGCTCAGGTGCCGAAATACTCCCAGGTCATCAGAAACCCGAGGCGAACACACTCCCAAGTCCAAAATCATCAAACAGAGCTGCTAGAGCTATCAGAACTCGATTCCGAGGTCGTTTGCTCAAAATGCTGCTCGGAACCAAAATTAGCCAAATAGGCTAGCCTTCAGGAACCAAGTGTTCCTGAACTGGCCAAATCACTTCTGAATCTCGAACTACCTNTGAAACCTAAATTAATTATCCTAAACAGATTTTTTTAGTTAATTACTTAAGAGACTACCTAAGTTAATTAGTTTCTAGGTTGAAGGAGTTGAAATTATTTAAATGTGAGACTAAGTTAGTCATTTGTTCTTAGACTTAGTTAATTGGTCTTAACTAGCTATCTAAGACTTAGGTCAACTAAGTTGTTAGCTTAATTATTTTACCTTTTGATTAGGTCTACTAACCAAGTGTGACTAATTCCTTATTGCCTAGTTAGTTTACTCGAATTGACTAATCATTAAAAACAGTAGTTAATTGAATTAATGGATTTAAACAATTTCAAATAGTGTTTATCTAGCAATTATAGTTAACTAGCTTAACTGATTGATTAACTCAATAATTAACCTTAATAAAGCTGATTTTTAAACTTATTTTGATCTTAAGTGAATCACTTTTAGGATTTAGGTTAGGTTAATTGAAGTAAATAGTTTAATAATTGGACCTAATTAGTTGCCTTAAATTAAGACTTAGTTATCTACTCTAAGGTACTAGCCTAACTATACAAAGTCCCTTTTAAAGGTTATCACTTAAATTAGATTGACTTTCGGTTGAGTATGATTACTAATCAATGGACTTATATGACTGATTAATAAATTTGCTTTAACCTAAGGGTCTAAGATTAAACTATAGTTAATCCATATTCATTAGTTAAGAATCAAGTAATCTTCAAGCACAATCATAACATCCTAACGGATCAACTATTAATAACAATTATAATTAGTGATTAAGAAAAATAGGGGATAGGGGTAGTGCATGAAACCAACTAAGTTAGAGAAAGGTGAGAGTGACTAAAGCAGAACGAACATGAAACAATCGTGCAAAGATTATCATTCCAGACCAAGTAAAATCCAGAAAAGGCTAAGAAATCTGAAACTAAGTGATGAAATCAAAAATTAATCTAAATTAACTTAATGTGCAGATTCATAGTAAGCGCTAATAAAAAAAAACATAAACAAGAATACACAGAACCAAAGAGACATCTAGAACACCAAAAATTAATGGGGTTATAACCCTTGAATTAGAATTTACCTAAATCCATTTGTGAAACCCTAACTAGTCTACTAACCTAATTACTAATACGATTAGACAGGCATGGAAGCAATTAATCAAAGGAAAATAGAAGGAGACAATAGCATTTAAGGGAAAAAACAGTAAAGAACAAGATATGAAACCTAAAACCAACTCAGTAAAACAAACAACTTGTAACTAATTTTAAAACATCATTTAATAAGGAAGTAAACAGAAAACCTATGAAACTTAAACAATTAATCCAAACAAAGAAAACAGTAATTGACAGAATAATTTTAATACTAACCTAGGTGACTTAAAAATAATTAAAGGAGATAAAGGAGAGGGGTGCCAGTTAGTGGGGGTCATTTGGCCGGAAAATCGAAGGTTGCCGGACCTTGGCCGGATTCCGGCGGGTTTGAAAACGAATCAAACCCTCATGAATCAATTTCTCTAGTCAAGAGCAATTGACTCATGAAGGTCTGAGCCATTGATTGTCTCTAAATTGGCCGGTGGAGTAATTTAGGTTTTTCAGATTCTTAGATCTAAAATTCCTCACAAATGGGTGATCTTTTGGAGAAACCAAGGCCGGACGGGGTTGAGGAGGCTACGGATATTGTCTGGTACAAATTCGGGGTTGATTGGAGAAGCTCTGACGCCGGAGGCGATTTCCGGCCGGCGGAGGACGGCTTAAAGACGACGGGATTACAGTGGGAGGCGGCAGGGTGAGAAAGTGACGAGAGAGAGAGACGAAGGGGGTCTCTTAAGGGGGTGTTAGACTTTAATAGACTTGGGGGGGGGGTTAGGAACACTTATATAATTAATGAATCCCTAGTTCCCAGCCATTGGATCCCATTAAATCAACGGCTGTGATTGATCTTTCTTGAAACAGGGTCATTTTGGGTGTAACGGGGAAAGGCCGGGTAAGGGTTTACTGGGCTGGGGTGGACGAGGATGGATTGGGCCTTGGTGGTTTGAGCCCAAGTCTGAAATTGGTTATCTTAATTAATTAACCCCATTAATTAAACTCAAACCTAATTAATTAAAAAAATATAGTGTATTAATCTTAAACCTTATTTTTCATCTAATTACAGATTAATTGACGACAAATTTCATATTCCTAATTAAATCTATAATTTATCGGATAAAAATGATTAATTTTTAGTAATTAGTTATTAAAACTACATTACGTCAAATAACCATCATTCGTCTATTATTTAATTCAATTAATTACAAATAATATTTTTATAATTCCTTGATAATAGTGATGCAATTTTTAATAATTTTAAAAGATGAATTATGGATATGCAAATGCAAATAATTCACAATTAATCACTAAAAATCAACAAAAATTCATAAAATCAATTAATTTATTGAGATTTTTATAGGATGATATGGTGAGTAAAAATCACGTGCTCATAGCTGCCCCTCTTTGCTTGGAAACATGAAGAGTTTTCGGGCAAAGACAAAGTGAGCAGCAACAAACGACTTTTATCCATTCATATGTTCCATTGTGAAGCGTTTTGGAAACGCTTGACCGAACCTTGCTTCAAAGGTTGCATACATATCCTTGGCTATAAAGGAATCAGGTCAGTGTAGTTCTGGAAGTTTGGTAGCTGGGACTACCGAGTGACTGTGGTATCACTGTGGTTGCTGCTGTTACTGCTGCTGATCTCCTTATTACACCCAAAGTAAACAAAACGACAGACTATCTAAGGCCTGGTCTTGAGCCTTGATCTTCTGCTGACTCTCACCCGGATCTTGATGCTTGTTAGCCGCAGGTAGTGGTTTCGTCTTATCGTTCCTCCGATCAAGGCAGGATATACCGAACGGATGACTTCAATCTCGTCCTGAATAGTCCATATCTTCCCCGTATCTGTACTTTGGATTCAGACTTCTCTTTTTGTTTTATTATTCTGGATCGACTTCTTCTTTTTGGGTCGTCTCGAGTCCATTGTCCTAAAAATGTAATTTGCACAAAAATCAAAGCAAAACAAACGAACAAAATTTTCTGCCCCGGTTTTCACTGGGAAATTTTTGTGAGTTATTGTAAACAAATCTATACTACTTTATTAATGAAAATGATGAAAAAGCCGGGAGCAGTGCACCCGAAGTTATTGTAGACTAGGGAGTGGATACCTTATATCTCAAAACAAGATCAACTAGGGGTTGGGGGCCCTATGTTGCAAAATAAAATCAACTAGGGACTGTGTACCCTATGACGGAAAGAAATCATCAACTAGGGATTGTATACCCTATGTCGGAAAAGAAATCGTCAACCATGGAATGTATACCCTTGATCGGCATCGACTAGGGAGTGTACCTTGTGTCGGGAAAAGAAATCAACCAGGGAATGTATACCCTTGATTGGAAAAGAAATCATCAATCAGGGAATGTATACCCTTGACTGGCATCGACTACGGGAGTGTATACCCTGCGTCGGGAAAAGAAATCATCAACCAGGGAATGTATACCCTTGATCGACATCGACTACGGGAGTGTATACCCTGCGTCGGGAAAAGAAATCATCAACCAGGGAATGTATACCCTTTATTGGCATCAACTACAGGAGTGTATACCCTGCGTCGGAAAATAAATCAAATAGGGAATGTATACCCTTGATTGGAAAAGAAATCATCAACCAGGGAATGTATACCCTTGATCGACATCGACTACGGGAGTGTATACCCTGTGTCGGGAAAAGAAAACATCAATCAGGAAATGTATACCCTTGACGGTATTGACTACGGGAGTGTATACCATGCGTCGGGAAAAAGAAAACATCAACCAGGGAATGTATACCCTTGATCAACATCGATTAGGGAGCGTATGCCCTTGATCGGCATCCACTACGGGAGTTTATACCCTGCGTCGCGAAAAGAAACATCAACTAGGGAATGTATACCCTTGATCGACATCGACTACTAGAGTGTATACCCTGCATCGGGAAAAGAAAACATCAACCAGGGAATGTATACCCTTGATCGGCATCGACTACGGGAGTGTATACCCTGCATCGGGAAAAGAAAACATCAGCTAGGGGTTGTGTACCTTATGCTGGAAAAGAAATCGTCGGCTAGGGGTTGTATACCCTATGCCGGCATCAACTAGGGAGTGTACCCTGCGTTGAAAAAATGTGTAGCTAGGGTTTGGAGACCCTATACCATTTCAAGTTTGGGTTTATTTCAACCTTATTGATCTTCTTCTCTTTTAATTTTGAGTAAATGTGGGAGAGGAGTTTTGGAGAAACTTCCCTTTTGGAGTTATTGCTGCGGAGCTGCTTTTGGCTCTTGCACCCTTTCTTTTGGTTACGCTTGCCTTTGCAAGGTTGTTTACACCTGTTTCCTTCAATCAAAGAACAATTTGTTAGTATGAAACGGTGGTCAGTTTTGCGGCCTTGATTTTCGCCCGCTTGATCTCAATTCTTGTGAAGAAGATCTCAAATATTCACTTGCTTGCTGGGAATTGGGTTTCATTTCTGACCTCGGGGACCCCGATTTTCCAGCTTTTACCATGGCTATTTGTAACGACCGGACCGGTCGTTTTGTACCCTAGCGCGTCATTTTACAGTGGGAAGTCATGGACAACATAATTTCGAGTATTGTGACTTGTGTGTATGGTCAGAATCGAAATTCAGGAAGTTCAGAGTTAAATTTAAAGGAAAATTCTCATTCCGGAAGCTTTAAGTTGAAGAAATTGACGAAGACTGGAATTTGGAGTAAACGACCTCGGAATCAGGATCCGAAGGTTCCAGCAGGTTCGTACGATGATTTCGGACTTAGGCGTATGTCCGAGTCAGGTTTTGGATTACCTGGGAGCGATTCAGCGTATATTGTAGAAATCAGCATTTTTGTAGGAATTTCCTAAATTTGGCTTAAAGCGCATCTCGATGATTTTGATGTCCGTTTGGGATTCTGAGTCTGGGAATAGCTTCGCATGGCGATTCTAGAGTTGGGACTGCGATCGGAAGTGCATTCAGATATCCAGACATCAATTTGAGGTTATTTGGCTAAAGTTAGAATTTGAAGGTTTGGTAATTGGAAGGAATCGGTTATGGAAAGTAATTTTTTTAAAGATTATTATGTGTGCATGTGACCGCTTTGCAATTTACATTCCGCGAGCGATGTGTGATTTCCCCCACTCTCATGGGAGCGGGCCGTACGCCACAGTGGATTGATAAGTGCACTTTTGGGACGGGCCGATCGATCCTCGACAGTGGACAGAGATGATATAATTGAGAATGCACTTTTGGTACGGGCCGTTCAACTCTCGGTAGTGCATGGACGAAGTTGTACTACGTTATGATATGGTTACATTGAAAGACGCACTTATGGTTCGGGCTGTTCGATCCTCGGCTGTGCGCAGACATGACTATGGTAAGCATGCACTTTTGGGATGGGCCGTTCGATCCTCAGCAGTGCATAGCTATTTTTTCCTTATGACTCCGATCGGTTGTCTTATTCTTGTGTGCGCATGACTATTTGGCATTGTTTCATTGATATTGACTTGTATTGGATATTTGGGGGAAAGAAAGTGGCCATTGTTATTGTTCCAGTATTTACTTGGATTTTTGTGCTTTATACATAATTGATGTTCACTGTCTTACTTGCCTACTATTTTCATTATACTCTGTTACATTACACTGTTGGACCTTGGTGAGTGTCAAGTCGACCTCTCGTCACTACTTCTTCGAGATTCGACGGGATAGTCACTGGGTACATATATGTATATGTACTCATACTACACTTTTTATGCATTTTGTTGCACAGGTACCTTCATAGTACAGTGGTTGGTTTGGAGACTTACTCGAGCTGCATTCATCCGGAGGCGTTCCGCAGCTGACAATGTCTCCCTTCTATGTCTTTACATTGTATCTCTATTGCCTTTGTCCAATTTATTTATCGGACAAGAGTTGTATAATTGTATAAATTCTTAGAAATTGCTCATGTACTTGTGTCACCGGGTTCTGGGGATGTGTCGGTATCTCTTTTATTATATTAAGTTGATTTCCTGCCGTAGTTAATTTACGAGAATTTGTACTTATTTGGTTATGAAATGTAGAAAATGCATGATTTTAAAAATGTTAAGAAGGAAGGTATTTCAACTGATTAAGGGGTTGGTTTGCCTGACAGTGGTGTCCGGCGCCATCACAACCCATAGGTTTTGGGTTGGGACAACGTGGTATCAAAGCTCTAGGTTCCCCTAGTAGAGTCTTGCGGATTGGTACGGAGACGTCTGTACTTATCTTCGAGAGGCTACAGGGTTGTTTGGAGTACTTCCCTTCTTGATTCGTCATCGTGCGATTTGATTCCCTTAAGGCTTATGCCTATGTTTCCTTCCACTCAATCTTACGCGTCGTGAATCGCTTGTTATGAATCGGGAATTTGAAGAGTTGTGATGATGTCACAGATATGGTGCGTGAAGCCTTCCGTGCGTAGTCATTTGGGGCTTTTGTTGTTGCTCTGCAAGAAGAATATTATGCTGCTTCAGTTCAGTGGCTGTGTTTCTGAGAACTTTTGAGTTTGTGCTCAGATTGTTATGGTGTTTTCGATTGGTTATCGTGCGGTGTTGGTATGTTGATAGAATGATTGCCCGTGTGTTGGGGTGATGAATGGCTTGAAGGGAGGTCTTCTCAGGGGGCGATTTTGAGATTTCAGTATTTTAGTTCCGGCGAAGGAAAGGAATCTGGACTATGAAAGGTCCGGTTGGGATNCTTCTCAGGGGGCGATTTTGAGCTTTCAGTATTTTAGTTCCGGCGAAGGAAAGGAATCTGGACTATGAAAGGTCCGGTTGAGATTGATAAAGTAGCAAGACTTTGTGGTTTCGTGTGAGGTGGAATACTCTCCCGTGATGTAATATTGTCGTCATTGATCGAATGGGACGCGTTAAGTTCGTCGGTGTTATGGTTCTTCAGTATCATTGGGTTAAAGTGTTGTGAACCAGTATTAAAGGAACGAATGTCGGAGATCGTGGTGTGTGGTGGTTCAGAACATAATAGTTACTTCTAGGAAGACAGCTCGAGGAAGATAATCTTTGAAGAGTCTGAAGTTGTGGTGATCTGCGGGTTTAAGAGCTACGAGAAATGATATTGCATTGAGGTCGCAATGAGAAACATGTGAGGAAGGAAGTCACGAAAGACGTGTCAGATGGCAGCTAAATTTCTGAAAGGCCAGGTGGAAGGAACGAAAGTCGGTCGTTGCTTAAAGGAAAGAATTTAACAAGTGGAAGAGTGGCAGCGTAGCATGAGGTCAGTGGTAGGACGGCTGGCTATCCTAAGGGGAAGTTGGAGTGATTTGAGAGTTGTAGTGGATCGGAAGATGTGGTGGAGCAGTTAGTAGATGTCCAGGAGGAGCGGGCAGGCATGCAAGGTTGGTGAATGAGAACAGGCTTAGGGTGGGGTAATGATGTCGTAGAGGGTGTGTAACGCAGTATTGTATGACGGTGTCAGTTGGTGACTTCTGCGGGTGGGTTATTTCTAGGTATAGGTTAGCAGGTATTCCTAAGAATAGGTTAGTGGGTATTTCTAGGTATAGGTTAGCAGGTATTCCTAGGAATAGGTTAATGGGTATTTCTGGGTATAGGTTAGCGGGTATTTCTGGGTATAGGTTAGCGGTGGTATGGTTAGTTAGTTCTCTGTAAGAAATCATAGCGGAGATTCGATAGGAGGCAGAATGTGCGAATGATGCTAGGGATTTTTGGGTACTTGGGGAATGCTAGTAGGAAAAATTCGGAAGGGCTGGCGGATTGGTTGAGCAAGATCGGGCTAGCAAGGGAGGAAGGATTCCAGCATGGGTCTAGAGTGAGGTAAGGAGTAGCTTCGGGCTAAGTGGAGGAGTCCCACCTCCTGCAATTGGGTTGTAGGATCGTGTTCTCATAGAGTTGCGGATTCGTCGGCATATCGGCAAGTTGTAAGGGCAGTGACTCAGTCACGTATTCCATTGAAAGGATGTTCAGGTGCTAGAAGAGCCTTGGAGTTGATTGTATTCGGGTCCAGTCAGAGTGGGTGACCCGCAGCAGTGATCCTAGTAAATTCGGAGGATTAGGGATGCGGTGTTTAAAGGTTTCAAGCAGTAATATGATTAAGAATCGGGCTTTGGCAGCGTAATTCCTGAGAGAAGGGAAAGATGATTGAAGCGATCTATGTTACTTTCAGCATGCAGGATAGTATGGAAAGAGTAAGAGAATAGACTCCGGATTGTGGAGATGGTCATTGGAGGGGGATGAGACGGGCTGCGGAATCTAGGTCACTCGGGAAGAATTGCGGGATGAGTTGCTATGAGTTGAAGGGAGCTGCTATTATCTCTAGGGAAATTGAAGATGATTAAAAGGAAGGTGGATTTGGTTAGCCATGGTTGAAATGGCACCTGTTCGGCAGTGATCAAGTTCCTTCGGTGTGATTGCGTATGTGTATGGTTTGTTCGGATGTGTGTGGGGCATGTCGACCGTTGTAATAGATTTCATTGGAAGCATTCAAGTGCTATGGCCTTTCAGGTGTAGGCGGATCCCGGATGGTTTATGGTTGTTCAGACCACTACTTAAGGAATTTGCATGTATTGTGATTGTGAGAATTCGCTCGTGTGTTGTTTTGATCCTCGTGAATTGAGGTAAGTAAAGGTTTTCTATATGATAAAGTGTTCACCCTATTAGTGGTTCAGTAATTATGATGAAATTCCTACGAAATTCCATATCGGCATGTTAGGACCAGTAGTCAGCGTGGAATTGGAGGTAAGAATCGAGATCGCGGTTCGGTTTTAACAAGGATGTCATGAGCTCAGAAGAGCAAGGGCAAAGTATTTGAATGTTTAGAGTAAGCTGGTATTGTCTTCTGTGTCACCTGAGATTGGTGTTTGAGGAAAGAGGCTTTGCATCCTGGTTATGGGTTCTTGATTTGTCTTGCAATGTTAGTGTGATAGGTGGTGTGGATGTGCAAACTTGTTACCTTGCGTGGAAGGTCGTGGAAGCGTGACCCCGAAAGATTGTATAAGAGTGACATGTAGTCACCTGATTGGTTGGAGATCTAGACCAAGTATAAGGAAGGGCAACACTGCTTATTTGAGAATTTATGCCTTGAAGGCGTTCGGTTCAGTTGGTTGTAGATAGTGGGGTGTTCGTCCCGGCTATGATGGTTGTTCTTGCGTGCTATGAAGGGAAGTAGGTTGTTTTGACCAGGTAAGGCTATCAGCCTAGTTCAGTGCGAGCAGAATCGGCTTGAATATGAATGGATTCAAACAAGATTATGGGCATCATGCGAGTCAGATGTGTTCATTAGTGCATAGCGCTCCTCAAGGAGGGGTGTTGGGATATCAGATGTTGTTTCGTATTTGTTGATTCAGGTATATTATGATTGTGCCGCGTGAGTTGTGAAACGGCCTGATAATTTCGTATGTGTTGAGATTCCGCGTAGTGATGTGGTTATGTGAGCAGAGCAGCTCTTGAGATTCAGGTTATATATCGCTCCTCAGATGTGCTTGAGTTGGTAGTATATGGCCTATCAGTCTCCCCAGAATGGTATTATGCACTTAGCGTGCTTGTGACCGGTATTCAGTGATTTGTAATAATGAGCAATTCAGCTCCGTGTTTGTCTCTTTATGTAAATTTTTATGATGGGATCGGGTTGCACGCCGCAACAGCGTGATGTTGAGTAGGGATCCTATAATTATTTTCCTTGTGTTTTACTTCCTGTATTTTGGGGAGAGTTTATATTGGTTGCGTGGGTTGAGTAGTCCTTTCCTAGTCATTTCTTATATATCATGTTCAAGTTGAGGCCTATTAGCACATTATGGCATCGTGTGTCGCTGTTGGTCATGTCTGGGAGGAATTGTTGTTTGAACAGTTCATACTGGGTGAGACGAGGTTATTGGATCATGGGTCAAGTGCGATGTGATTATGTGAAGTAAACTTCAGGGCAACCACCATTAGTCAGTTTGCACTGTGATGATGATCTACGGCAAGGGAGAGGATTTAAATGTTTGTTTAACTCTGCAGTCGGCCAGGAATGTCTACGCTCTCTCCGTTGTAGTTATATCGTCAGCATTATAGCAGGGTGTGTGTATATATCTTATAAATTGCATTGCGAGCATCAGATTCGTAGAATTTTGGCAATTAAGGTTCAGGGAGCGTCATGGTGGTCAACAGATGGACTATGCAGTGTATGGTGTCGATGCAGCGAAGGTGCGCAGTTGGGTTCTGGTGCCTCGTGTGGTAACTGATATGGTACTCCTGAATCAGAGACGACAAGGCGGGGAATTTCAGAAGTTGGAATGGAGTCCAGGATTTGCTGTATGGATGAAGGAGGTTATCTTCCGATTTTATCAAGTTTATGTGTTCAAAAGGGTTGTGTTAGCACATGCAGGTGCACGAGGTTTTGGTCAGTGATTTAGATATATCAAAGGAAGTTCTTGGCACGTTCGAGGACGAACGTCTATTTAAGTGAGGGAGAATGTAATTACCCGACCGGTCGTTTTGAGCCGTAGCGCGTCGTTCAATAGTGGGCAGTCATGGACAGCGTCATTTAGAGTATTGTGACTTGTGTGTATGGTCAGAATCAAAATTCAGGAAGTTCAGAGTTAAATTTAAAGAAAAATTCTCATTTCGGAAGCTTTAAAGGAAATTGGGACGGGCCGATCGATCCTCGGCAGTGCAAAGAGATGATATAATTGAGAATGCACTTTTGGTACGGGCCATTCGATCCTCGGCAGTGCATGGATGAAGTTGTACTATGTTATGATATGGTTACATTGAAAGACGCACTTATGGTTCGGGCCGTTCGATCCTCGGCAGTGCGCAGACATGACTATGGTAAGCATGTACTTTTGGGACAGGCCGTTCGATCCTCGGCACCGCATAACTATTTTTCCCTTATGACTCTGGCCGGTTGTCTTATTCCTGTGTGCGCATGACTATTTGGCATTGTTTCATGGATATTGACTTGTATTGGATATTTGGGGGAAAGAAAGTGGCCATTGTTATTGTTCCAGTATTTACTTGGATTTCTGTGCTTTATACATAATTGCTGTTCACTGTCTTACATGCCTACTGTTTTCATTATACTCTGTTACACTACACTGTTGGACCTTAGTGAGTGTCAAGTCGACCTCTCGTCACTACTTCTTCGAGATTAGACGGGATACTCACTGGGTACATATATGTATATGTACTCATACTACACTTTCTGTGCATTTTGTTGCATAGGTACCTTCATAGTACAGTGGTTCATTTGGAGACTTACTCGAGTTGCATTCATCCGGAGGCGTTCCGCAGCTGACAGTGTCTCCCTTCTATGTCTTTACATTGTATCTCTATTGCCTTTGTCCAATTTATTTCTCGGACAAGAGTTGTATAATTGTATAAATTCTTAGAAATTGCTCATGTACTTGTGTCACCGGGTTCTGGGGATGTTTCGATATCTCTTTTATTATATTAAGTTTATTTCCTACCATAGTTAATTTATGAGAATTTATAATTATTTGGTTATGAAATATAGAAAGAGGCATGATTTCGAAAATTTTAAGAAGGAAGGTATTTCAACTGATTAAGGGGTTGGTGTGCCTGACAGTGGTGTCCGGCGCCATCACAACCCATAGGTTTTGGGTCGTTACACTATTGGTCACGTGGAACCCCACATCTGACTTTATTTTGCCTTTGTAGTCTTTCACTTGCTTTTCTTTTGGATTTCCAAAGTACTGGGGAAGTTTTGGCCCCTCAAATTCCGCTGCAACGGTTAGTTGCATGGGGCTTAACTTTTTCCAATTTTATTTTGCCTATATCGGCCTTTCACTTCTGATTTTCCTCCAAGTTTAACTTTTAAAGTATTTAGAGCATTTTCTGGCTTTTCTGACCTTTGCCAAGAGAGTTAGCCACGTGGGACCCATCCTTTCACTTCAATTGCCTTTATAAGCATTTTGATTTGGTTTTCTTCTTTCAAGGGTTTTGCCTTTAAAGCATCGGTCGTTGCGGCTAGTCGAGATTGACTCGATGCCCTTGATGAGGCTCGGTGCCCTTTGCATGTTGACCGTGTCAAACGAGAACCCTGTAAATCAGTTTTGCCATCCTTTCTTTGTCTTGCTTTAGAAACAGAGTCAGACCGAAAGGGATTCGAATAAAAATAACAAATAAAACGAAAATAATGAATTTTGACAAGAAATATCCCTTTCGGGGGGGGGGGGGGGGGNGATGCCTGATCTATATAAACCATCTGACTCTCAGAAATTCGTCACAATTTTTAACTCGAGGTTGAGAAACCTTGCCCCAGACCATGCCGATATCAGTAACCAATCATCCTCTTTTCGATTAGTAGTTCCCTTTTCGGGTTTTCATCTGCTAACCTCTCTCACTTCTCTTCTCGCCATCGCCCTGTAGTGCCCTTTGCGAGTTTTCACTAACAAGACTCTCTCATTTTTAATTTCTCTACTCACAGTCGCCTTATGGTGCCCGTGTGGGTTTACACCGATAAGACTCTCTCATTTTAATTTCTCTCATTGCTTGTATGAGGTCCAGATAGATGTATCTTCCCATTCTGGCTTTTCTTTGCCGATCGATCGGAAGGACTTGAATAGGATTTGGGGTAAACAAATTTGTATCGAATTACAACCTTGGAACTCTCAGGCGAATCATTGATGAATCTCAACACTTGCCCCAACTTAAACTCTTGGGGGAAATGTGGATTTTTATTTTGGTGTGATTGAACCCCAGGGAGAGGTTGCCTACGTATCCTTTCGGAATCAAGTTGGACGTAGTTCAAGCAAACATTTTGTTTTGCTTTTGATTTTCTTTTGATTTTTCCTTTCTTTTTTTTTCCTTTCTCTTTTTTTATTTATTTTTCTTTTCTCTTTTTTTTCTTGATTTTTCTTTTCTCTCTTTTCTCTCTTTTTTTCTTTTGATTTTTCTTCTTTCTTCTTCAAATTCCAAGGAGGGTAGTCAAGGAAGAGTAACCAGCTCAAACGGTTTACAAAAATGATAATGTTTGGGGTAGCACGAATGAAAATCCTTCGTCATTTTGATCATCAGTATCGTCATCAAGAAAAGGTCAAACATAATACCTTTTGACTGCATCTGCATTGACAGCCGTTTCAGGGTCATTTCCTTTGATGTCTCCCAAGTACAACGCTCCTTTTGGAAGCAATTTCCTTATGATGTACGGACCTCTCCAATTCGGGGCGAATTTTCCTTTCGCCTCTTCGTGGTGTGGGAGGATATGTCTTAACACAAGTTGCCCTAATTCAAAGTTCCTAGGCCGCACTTTCTTGTTGTATGCGCGGGCAATTCTTTGTTGGTACAACTTCCCGTGGCAAACTGCGGCCATCATTTTCTCGTCAATCAGAGTTAATTTCTCCAATCGGGTTTTGACCCATTCATCATCCTCAATTTCTGCTTCGACAATAATCCGAAGGGAGGGAATTTCAACTTCTGCGGGTATTACGACTTCATTACCATAAACCAATAAATAAGGAGTAGCTCCAACCGGCATGCGCACTGTCGTGCGATATCCCAGTAATGTGAAAGGCAATTTCTCGTGCCATTGCCTGGAAGTTTGAATCATTTTCCTGAGGATTTTCTTAGTATTTTTGTTTGCTTCTTCAACGGCGCCATTGGCTTTGGGCCGGTAAGGGGTGGAGTTGCGGTGTGTAATTTGGAACTGTTCACATTCCTCCCTTATCAAGTTAATTTTAAGATTCGCGGCATTGTTTGTAATGATAGTCTTTGGGATAAATAAACGACAGATGATATTAGAGTGCACGAAATCCACCACTGCTTTTTTGGTGACAGCTTTGAATGTGACTGCCTCGACCTATTTTGTGAAATAGTCGATAGCGACCAAAAAAAATTTGTGCCCATTTGAGGCCCTTGGCTTGATCGGCCCGATGACATCCATTCCCCAGGCAACAAACGGCCAGGGTGCTGACATAGGATACAATTCTGATGGTGGTGCATGAATCAAATCGCCGTGTATTTGACACTTATGGCATTTCCGGACGAAGCTGAAACAATCTTTCTCCATGGTCATCCAATAATACCCGGCCTGCAAGATCTTTTTTACGAGGACGTATCCGCTCATGTGGGGACCGCATACTCCTGAATGCACCTCATTCATAATATTTTCGGCTTCCTTGGTATCTATACACCTTAATAGATTCAGATCGGGAGTCCTCTTATACAGTACTTCCCCACTTAGGAAGAAACTGTTGGCGAGTCTCCGAATGGTTCTCTTTTGGTCCTCATTGGCCCGCTCTGGGTATTCTTTTCTTTTCAAGAATCTTTTGATATCGTTATACCATGGTTGGACATTGGGCTCCATTTCGATCGTGTTGCAATAACCATGCCTTTCCTTGATTTGAATTTCCAATGGGTAAATGTGAACATTACCCGGATATGGCAGCATTGCAGCTAGGGTTGCCAGCGCATCGGCTAACTCGTTGTGGCATCGAGGAATATATCTGAACTCGACAGCTTTGAATCATTTGCTAAGATCTTCCCCATGTTGTCTGTATGGAAAGAGCTTAACATCTCGAGTTTCCCACTCTCCCTAAGCCTGCTTGATGATCAAATCTGAATCCCCCATGATCAATAACTCTTCTACATCCATGTCAATGGCCATGTTCATACCCATTAAACAAGCTTCATATTCGGCAGTATTGTTTGTACAGAAGAAACGAAGGCGGGCTGTGGCGAGATAGTGTTGTCCCGTGGGTGAAATAAAGATTGCCCCAATCCCAACACCTTTTGCATTTACATCTCCGTCAAAGAACATTTTCCAAGTACTGGTGTCCTCAGAAGTTATCTCGACTGAGTTTACCTCCTCGTCTGGGAAGTAAGTACTTAGAGGTTGGTAGTTGTCATCGACAGGATTTTCTGCCAAGTGACCTGCCAAGGCCTGGGCTTTCATTGCCGTGCGATTGACATAGACTATGTCGAATTCGGTGAGCAGAATCTGCCACTTAGCTAATCTCCCGGTGGGCATTGGCTTTTGGAATATGTACTTCAATGGATCCAGCCTAGTGATGAGGTAGGGGGTATAAGCCAACAAATAATGTCAGAGCTTCTGAGCGACCCAAGTTAGAGCGCAACAAGTTCTTTCCAACAACGTATACTTGGCTTCGTAGATCGTGAAATTCTTGCTCAAGTAATATATGGCATGTTCTTTCTTCCCGGTTGCGTCATGTTTCCCGAGAACACACCCGAAGGAATTTTCTAACACCGTCAGGTATAAGAACAAAGGTCTTCCTGGTTCTGGTGGGACTAGCACTGGCGGGTTCGACATATATTCTTTGATCTTGTCGAAAGCATTCTGGCATTCGTCTGTCCATTTGATGGCTGCATCTTTCTTCAGCAGCTTGAATATAGGCTCACAAGTGGACGTCAACTGAGCAATGGACCTGCTGATGTAATTCAACCTACCCAGCAGACTCATGACCTCCTTCTTGGTTCTTGGAGGTGGGAGATCCCGAATAGATTTTATCTTTGTCGGGTCCAGCTCGATGCCCCGTCGGCTGACTATAAACCCCAGTAATTTCCCAGATGGAACTCCGAAGGCACACTTGGCCGGGTTTAATTTCAGATCATACTTACGCAGGCGTTCGAAGAATTTCCTCAAATGCTGGACATGGTCATCTTGCGTCCTGGATTTAATAATCACATCATCCACGTATACCTCAATCTCCTGATGCATCATGTCGTGGAAGATGGCGGTCATGGCCCTCATATATGTTGCCCTAGCATTCTTTACATCGAACGACATGACTCGGTAACAGTAGGTGCCCCAGGGTGTAGTGAAGGCTGTCTTTTCTGCATCTTCTTCATCCATCAATACCTGGTGGTATCCAGCATAGCAATCCACGAAATACTGTACCTCATGTTTGGCACAATTGTCAACCAGGATATGTATGTTTGGTAGTGGAAAGTTATCTTTAGAGCTTGCTTTATTCAAATCTCGATAGCCGACATATACTCTGACTTTCCCGTCCTTTTTAGGTACTGGAACCACATTGGCCAGCCAGGTGGTGTATTGGACTACTCGGATCACCTTAGCTTTTAATTCTTTAGTGACCTCTTCTTTGATTTTGTCACTCATGTCTGTTTTAAATTTCCTCTGCTTTTGTTGGACGGGTGGATAACCGGGATAGGTCGGCAATTTATGTACCACCAAATCTACACTTAGTCCGGGCATGTCGTCGTAGGACAAAGAAAACACGTCTTTGAACTCAAGTAGAAGTTCAATCAAAGCGTCCTTATTTCTTTCATCAGTGTGGACGCTTATCATGGTTTCTCGAACCTCTTCTGCATTACCCAAGTTGACAGGTTCTGTTTCGTTTAAGTTTGGCTTAGGCTTATTCTCAAATTATTCTAATTCTCGGTTTATTTCCCTAAAAGCCTCTTCTTTATCGTATTCCGATTCTTGATTCATTATTTCGAGGTTAGACATCGTATTAAGATCAGAGCATGAAGTCCGCAAGCATGTCATGTAATTTATGGTTGCATTATTAGGACTGAAAATAAGAAAAATAAGCAAAAATCAAAAATAAGAAAAATAAGCAAAAATCAGAAAGAATAACAGACTATGAAATTTTGATTTCATTGAATTGAATTTGAACATATGAGGGTTTACATCGGAATTCAAAAGGCAGTAAATTAAAAACACTTGAATTACACCCTGAAATAACTCATAGTGTAGTAAAGATGGCAAAACTAAACTACCGGGACTCCCGCCTGACGGGGAATGAAGTAGCCTTCCAATTCTGCAACTTTGGGCCCATGTATTGCACCTCAACGGTGCTTGAGCCTTCTCCCAACTAAACCATGTTAGTTTCATACAACATCTGCTTCATGGCCTCGCAGATTCCTTCAATTTCTTTGGCCGTAAAGGCCTCTTCCTCTTCTTCGACATATTGTGGTTCGATGAAAGTTTCATTAATGTGGGGAACTGGCTGAGGCAAGTCCCAACAATCTTTATTTCGAGCGTTGGCCCATTCCATATCAGCTTCTGTAGCTTGGAAACCTATGCCGAAGAATTGTTCAGCAACCGGTAGAGAGATCGGTTAAGTGATACCCTGCAGGGCTACCCCAAGCCCCTTTCTAGTTTTGTATCCATGCCTAATCATGTCGGTAGCGACCATGATTGACGCATTTGATAGACAAGGCTGCGGGTGCGGAGTACCTTCTTCATATTAGTTGGCAAGAACAATTTCAAATGCCAGATAGACAATATGTTCACTCCCTTCTCTGGCTTCTAGACAGGGGACCAAGGGGTCTCTGTATATTGACTGCTCGTCCTCCCCATGGACCACTATCTTCTGGTTTTCATATTCGAATTTGACCATTTGATGAAGGGTAGAGGGTACTGCTCCAGCGGCGTGAATCCACGGTCTTCCTAGCAAGAAATTGTATGAGGTATCCATATCTAAGATTTGGAAGGTTACCGTAAAGTCCACAGGGCCAATTGTCATGATTATGTCTATTTCGCCAATGGTGTCCCTTTTGATTCCATCGAAGGCACAGACACAGACGTTATTCGGCCTGATTCTCTCAGTGCCGATTCCCATTCCTTGTAGTGTTGATAAAGGGAAAATATCTACCCCAGAACCTCCATCAAGCATAACTCTCTTCACATAATATCCCTCACTTTTAACTGTTAAGTGTAAGGCTTTGTTGTGAGCGGCTCCCTCGGGAGGTAGATCATTCCGGCTAAAAGAAATTTTGTTTACTTCAAAGAAATGCTCGGCCATTCTTTCCAATTGTTCGATTGAGGTCTCTGCCGGCACATACACTTCATTCAGCGTTTTCAATAGTATTTTCTGGTGCTCTCTTGAGCCCATCAACAAAGATAAGAGTGATACTTGATCAGGAGGTTTCCTGAGTTCTTCAATTGTGGCGTATTCAGTCATGTTCATCTTCTTAAAGAACTCTTCAGCCTCTTCGCGGTGATAGGTCTTTTAAGAGGGAAGCGTTTGTGCTTGCTTTTGGCTAGATCTTTCAGATTGAGGTATCCCTCAGAGGAGTTTGCTTCAATTGCTTTCCCTGTGATCTCTTTTCCTTTGTATGTTACTACCGTCTTGTTGTAGTTCCAAGGGACGACAGTAGTATCCTTTATGGGAGTTTGCGGCGCGCGGCGGATAACCACGGGCTCATTCAGCCTTGGTGAAATTATTTTCCCCCGCGCCACGTACGTCCCCTTTGGCACATACATTGTCCGGCCGTTTGTCATGGCTCTGTTGAATTGTAGCCTTCTGGGCGGACTTAACATGCCTTGTTCCTTCTTGGGTGCCCTAGGGACGTAAAGAACGACATTTTTAGAAGATCCTATCTTTGTCTTGGCTTCAGCCTTCCCCGTGGCTTGAGGGACGCGATTAATCTTTTTTATTTCCTTGGCTGGCTTGGGTGCCGCCTTAGGCTTTTTCTCTAGATCTGCGATGGCAATGATAGCCTTCAAAGCTGGATCAAAATCTTGGTCCTCGCAGATCATGCCGATAACAGGCCCATTGTTATGGGTGGGCAATGGATTGTTAGTCACATTGGGAGCTTTTTCATCCCTTAACACTACCTTCTTTTGCTCTATAAGGTTCTCCACAGCCCGCTTGAGAGTCCAGCAATCCTCCGTGTCGTGCCCTTCTGCTCCGGAATGGTAGGTACAATTGGTTCCGAGTTTGTATGACACTGATGCTGGGTTTTGCCTGGTTGGAGGTACGGGCTGCAGAAGCCCCATCTTGACCAACTTTGGTA
Source organism: Nicotiana undulata (assembly GCA_005239495.1). Lineage (NCBI taxonomy): Eukaryota > Viridiplantae > Streptophyta > Magnoliopsida > Solanales > Solanaceae > Nicotiana > Nicotiana undulata. Next base: position 19,130 of record ML247912.1, read on the forward strand.
AATGACTTGAATATGGCTCACCGATAGGAGTGAAATTAATTCTCCTTGGTGGTTCACGGTAAGCATTGTACGGGTAGTTGTTTTGAGGAGGGCGTGGATTATATGGAGCTGGGGAAGAATGGTTATTTCTTGGGGGTGGAGCTCTATTCTGGTTGTATTGTTGTTGCGGCCTGAGAAGGGGCTGAGCGTTCATCACCGCGTAGGGAAAAGGGGATGTAGTATAAGCCGCGTTTTGGTGAGGATAGTAGTGTTGGGAAGTTTTGGGGAATGGACCTGAGTATTGGCGAGAACCCTTGACATCGGAAACCATCATGGCGCCTTCTTCTTTCTTCTTTCTTCTTTCTGTTGGCTGCACTCCCGGATCCATTTTGGATGGCCTAGGAAGTTGCTCTTATGGCCGATTGGCTCAGGATACGACCGGTCTTTAAACCATTCTCAACCATTTCTCCAATTTTGATGGCTTATACAAATGGTTTGACCATGGCAGACATCATATTTTGAAAGTAATCTGCTTCTTGTGCTTGCAGAAAAACACTGACCATTTCGACCTCATCCATCGGAGGTTTGACCCTGGATGCCTGCTCGCACCACTTAATAGCGTACTCTTTGAAACTTTCCGAGGACTTCTTTTTAGGTTGGATAGAGAGTTTCTATCGGGAGCGATATCCACGTTGTATTGGAATTGTCGAACAAAGTCCCAGGCTAGGTCATCCCATACGTGCCAGTGGGATATATTCTGGTCCATCTACCATTCTGATGCAATCCCTGTTAAGCTCTCTCCGAAATATGCCATGAGAAGTTCCCACCTGCTCCTCGGAGTTGGTTGCAATACCTTTTCAGATGAGCTATGGGGTCCCCATGTCCGTCATATTTTTCGAACTTGGGGGTTTTAATCCCGAGAGGCAAATGGATGTGCGGGAACATGCACAAATCGGCATAGGAGACGTTTTTCTGCCCGCTTAGCCCCTGTATGTTCTTGAGGCTCTACTCGATACTCTTCATTTTCCGAGCCATTTCTTCGTGCTCGGGACTTTTCTTATCTCATCCCAAAGTAACTTCATACTGAGTTTGTTTGGGGGTAAGAATCGGGAGTGACATGAGTGGTACCCAGAAATGATAGAGTTTGGAATGTAAATGCCGGCGGCTCAAAGCTTGGCTCGGTGATAGTTGGTGGAGCCATTGCGGAGCTCGGTGGTGCGGTGAAGATGTTGGATGATGCACTGGAAAACAAGACCTGGGGGCGAACTTCAGAAGGCCTTCCGGCAAAGTGAGCCGACATAGTTGGGTATCCGAGTGGCGTGGGCGGGTAATTTATAGGGATTTTAGAAGTTCCGCCTATTCTTGGGATTATCTCGGGGAAACCCGGGATGGAACTGGGCGGTTCCCTACCGTTGGACCATGCGCCCCACATTTCTAGCATGCTGCAACGCATGATCCTATTCTCTTCGGTTGTGGCTGACTCAGACGTTGGGATGACTGGATTCGGGTCCTCCACAAAAGAGTTGACGATCGATAAGTGGCTTTTGGATGTCATTTCTATGATTCCCTTTGATCTAGTGAAGTAGGTATGGGAAGCCAGGTTACCGCAAAAACCAACCACCTTAGAAAAACACCTTTAAGAGTGAACCAACAAAACATTAGGTTGAAACATTTGTCACATAGGGAATCGCATGTTTGGGGTATGCAATGCACCTAGGCAATTGAACGCTTTCTATATGTTTTGCAACGGTTGTGAGTCTCATCCCGGCTTTATTTTCTTGGATTTAAACTTTCCCTTTTTTTTAAATTCTATTTTCATCTTTTGTTTTCCTCTATCATTTTATCACTCTTTTCTTTCTTTCGTTATATTATTTTTTGGTTCTATTATGTCTCACTCACTTTCTTTTCTTAAGATTACAATTGAATCCTATGTGGATTGCCTACGTATCACGGCGCCGCGTGAATCAGATCATTACGTAGTTCAAGGGATATATCCGAAGGAAGGAAATAAACATTTTTTGAGACTTTCATTCATAAGATAAAATACTTTCAACTTCATAAGAAACGTCAGTACATTTTTGAAATTTTAAAAACTACAAAAAGACTCAAGACATGCTTTCTTGGAAATGTAAAAACTACAGTGGACTTGGACAAGACTACAACAGGAAATAAAATACAGACTCGAGAAATGTCAAAAATACATCATTGCTTCCATTGCTTCAGGGACCCGTGGGGCATCATTCGGCTTTGCCACGGGCCTGTGTGCTATATCTCGTTGGAGGCGGTAGAGGTCGTCCATTATCTTGTGAACGAAGATCATAACCGCCGAGAAGAGGGTGGTCCGAGTCATATCTTCGCATTCCTGGCACTTAGTGACAATTTAATCATCTATCTCTCGGACCCTTTGCCTGATGATACCTTTCTCCTGAAGTAGACGCCCGATCTGCTGAGATCTTGCCTCTAAAACTTGGGCGTCTTTGTGAGTATGCTCTTGCCATTGTCGCAATTCTTCTTCCAGCTGGGTTATCATGTCATAGCATTGTTCTCTTTCTGCCTTAAACCTTTGTGCTTGTTTGGCCATATCGTTTTCAAAGGTGTCCATTCTTTCTTTCAAACCCAGAACTTCTTGGTCGTGCTTCCTCTTCAATTTTTGCATGAATTCTGCATTCTTTGCCAACTTTGCTCGGGCTCGGGTCAAATCTTCCTCGGCTTTGTCTAAGTCGTCACCATAGCTACACAACTTTTACCTGAGACTGGTGACAAGTCTTTCATCGGCTTTACTTCTTTCAGGGTTTTCAATGGCTATCCTCATTTTCTGGATTTGAGCCCTGAGGGCTTCATTTTCTTTGTTCAGCCTGTTTATTTCCCCTTCGGCTGCAGCGGTTTGTAAAGTGTTTCCAAATTTGAGCTCTCGGATCTGGGCCTCTAGTTTACTTATTGTAGCCCGGTAGTTGTTTTCCTTTTCTAGCCAACCCCAGTGTTCTTGTGTCTGCTCAGTAAAATGCTGCACGTGACGTCTTTTCGCAGGTCGCTCCGGTTCTTGGTGCTCTCGGCCTCTTCTACCATACCAAGAAGTATAGGCTAGCTTTACTTCCCCTTGAGATAAGTTTCTCACCCGAGTCTGAGGCTCTAAGAATCTGCACTGGTTCCAAATCTGACGGACCCTATTTTCCGGAAATGTAGCTCTCGGACACAAATTAATGGCTTGTTGGATTAGGTCCTCATCATGTGGAATGCGTTGTTGTCTACCCAATTGCCGTAAGACCCGATGTGGGGCATACGGATAGATACTCCGCAGACCCATTAACAAAAGATAGCACACTTCAGTGGACATATTGATAACCTCGCCGACAGGGAGCCATCCGAAAGTCCACTCAATTCGATTGGTGGTCAATGAACTCAAATGTGAATGCCAGGCCTCTGTACCCTCAGAAAATTTGTGGCCCTCCACCCGAGTACTGTGTTCTTCGATACAATTCAACCGGTCAAGCTGTAGTTCATGTAACCTGGGCGTTGGCAGAGGTGCTCAATCATCCAAATCTGTAGGAGCAGATTGCACCCTTCAAAGAACTTTCCTCCTGACTGGCAAATTGTCAGAGCACGGTAAATCTCGGCTAAGATCATGGGTATAAGAGTGCCATTGCTCTTCTTCATCATGAAGTCCTCTATCCCTACCAGTCTGATATCTATAAGTCCGTCACCTCTGGGGTAGATTAAAGTGACCAGGAATGCTACCACAAAAGCTAACCCCCTGCGGGCTTCCAATTTAGCCTGGTTCTTGTGGTGAGTCAGACCAATATTTTCAGCTTCATAGCCCCGAGGATATCCATAACGTTTGTACAGGAAATAGAAAGTGTAGAACCCTTCCGCCAGGTGTGAGTCTTAGTGTCCCGACTGATGTTCAAAAGATCCAAGAACTTATGTGGAGTTACCGCCCTAGGTGCCACCGGATACCGGCTTCTAAGATTGTCACTGAGACCAGCATACCCCGCTATTTCCTCTAGCGTGGGTGTCAACTCAAAGTCTGAAAAGTGGAACACGTTGTGGGCAGGGTCCCAAAATGACACTAAAGCTTCGACGATATCCAACCTCGGCTTGATTTTAGAAGGCCAGTGAGTCCGCCCAAAGCTTTTACGGTAGACTTTCTACTAACTTCCGCCAGGTCGCTCCACCACATATGGAGCCCCACGAGAATTTCCTCGACAGCCCTAAAGGGAGTGTTTTCAACTTTATTCATCTTGCACATTTGTTTAATTGTTTTGATTAAGAAAACAAAGCCATAAAAGATTTTGACTGAATACGAAAAAGTGTTATTTTTGCAAAAGTTTTGTAATAAAGAAAAATGGACCATCCTTGCGAATACGGCCCCTCAATACTTTGGGTAGGAATATTTTAGGGCTGTGCTCGCTAATTGGGCCAAAACTTTTCGAAAAGACTATAAGTGGCTATTTTTTGCAAAAACAGCCTCCCGGCGTCCCGTTGGGACAATTGGCTATTTAGGCAAGAACAACATCACCTAATTTTGCGATCGTATTTTTCTATTTTGGTTTTTGTTTTTTTTTAAAATAAGGTTGGGCCCGCTGAGGGTTGCCTACGTATCTCACATCCGATGAGAATCAAACAATGCGTAGTTCAGGAAATCTTGACACAATTTTGAAAAATATGTACCGAGTTACTTTGTTTTGAAATACTATTTTTCAAACATTTTGGCAGAGTTTCGGGATGATTTTGAATATCGTTTTTTTTTTCAAAAATCGACTCAATCTCCTATTCTATTTCTCTCTTGGTTTTTCTGTTATCTTTTTTTTAGCCGATCAACAAACAAACCGTAACAAAATGTTGTACATATAGCAAGTAGGATGCATCAGGATAATCTTTCATTTTGGGTTCACCTGTCCTAGACGGACCCAACCCCTGTGTTGAGTCCTCTAAGTCAAATGCACGTGATGCAAATAAACGTTCCTACTAGGGATCCGGCATGAGGCTATGTCATACTAGGTTTATACCCTGGGGTTTTGTTCTAGACAAGGCTTACCCGAGCGAACAACTCGAGCCGAGGTCGGGGCAGCGTACCGGGAATACAGAAGCTTCACCGGCTTTGCAACTTGTCCGTACCTCGTTCTAAAATTTGGATGACTCTAACAGAAAAGAAGTCACACGAAGTGCACACTTCCCAGATGATTTAGAAGACTCAGAGAGAAGAAGGGTTTCGGCACAGTTTTATACGCAGTTCAAATAATATCAAAGCGGTAGATGCGGCAATTAGCACATCAGGTTTAAACACGTAAAATAAGATAATGAAAGCCAAAATATAACAGTTATACAAGCTCGAATTCTTGAACCCTGAACCAGAGATTCTGGGTTCGATCCCTAGTAGAGTCGCCAGAGCTGTCACACCTCCTTTTTCACTACCCTCGTATTGATGAAGGGTAACAAGGGAGTTTTTCCACTTTAAGTGACATTATTCGGTTTTGGGAATTATTATTATTTCAGAGTCGCCACCCGGATTTTTGACGATGCTCCGGGACACCGTTTTGTTTTTAAAATCCCAAATTGAGGAAGATTTGACTCTGTTTTGATTTGTCTGCGACCAGAAACCCGAGTAAGGAATTCTGTTAACCCGGGAGAAGGTGTTAGGAATTCCTGAGTTCCGTGGTTCTAGCACGATCGCTTAACTATTATTATTTGGCCTAAATTATCTGATTGTTTACGTGTTTTAGCCTATCGCATATTTAAACTCTTTGAAATTTAGCCGCTTTTGATAAGTATGAATTTACCTTGAAAACAAGTCACGAGAGCGTGCACTCGTTATGCTTTTGTACATGTTACAATTACGCCACATGAAATGCACCCGTAATTATAACACGTGATTTTATTATAATTTGAAGTTTGAAGATGGGGACATGAGTTGTCGCGCCCGAGTGTAGATTACGTAGTCAAGACTATGGTCGTGACGGTTTTATAATGCCCATTTATGGCGATGTTCAATTATTCTTCATGTTTTCTATTTGAAGGAGAATTTTAGTTTTGAGATCGGTTAGGACGTTTATGGATTTATTTTGGACAAGTTACGTTGGCGTACACTTGTTGTTTTTCAGCACATGGCAAACACGTCACATGAAATGCACCCATGGTTGCTATATGCGTTTTATTAATGTTTGGAGTTAAGGGTCGAGGGCATGAGTTGCCACTCCCGAGTGTAGGTTATGGTTGTTTTGTAATAATATTTGATTACTTACTAAATTTTAATCTAAAGATGTATTTTTCCTTTCTACCTAGAGGATATGTTAGAGAATTATCTAAAATTAAGTTCACTAGCCTAAAAGACAAGATACTTGGGCTATGGCCACATTTTAGCCCCATGTTATCGTTTAACTCTTGGGCCAATCCTAATTATGACTAATTTATAGGGAGGTCACTAGTATAGGAAATTCAACTAAGTCTTAATGATCTTCATTTTCAGTTTGATGAATAAAACAGGAAACATGGTAATACATATTTGTTCATACATACATTTGTGAACATAACACAAACAGATTTTTCCAGTTTTTCCACTTTTAGACAGCCTAAACATGAGTCTAGAATATTCATTAATTCTGAAATGGATTGACAAGGTAAAGTCACGCCACTTCTAGAATTTTTGTGATTTCTAATGAAAATCAAACCACAGGCAGTCTTATTAATTTTTGAGACAGTGATTCTTACCAATTTTAAAACAGCTTAATCTCATGTTTCTTAAGGCTTGAAATTCATACATACGTATACACTGATTTTTGCAGATTTATAAGACACAAAATAGACTGAAGATGATCTAATGACGCTATTTATGTCGAAACTCTAACTGAATTTAGAAATAACCATTTTTTCCCAGATTCAGCGAGGTGCTTAGTATAGATTTCACACGCGTTCTTTGGCCTAATACCATTTTCATAATAGATAGAATGTCAGTTCGAATTTTTAGGAACATGAATAAAACTGAAGTTTAATGTACAGACCAGTCTTAAATTACATTACAATGAGAGTTAACAAATCGATACAGGGGGTAATGTAACTTAACTGCTGCTATTACATTTTTCAAATGAATGAAACAAAAAATAAAAATTCTAACTAATCTACTGACTTGAAGCTCCCTTGAGGCCTCTCGTTTAAGCTTTCCCTTTGTAATATGTAGAACACCCCAACTCATCAGGTGTTATGCATTCATTGGAACCAAACTGACCATGAACATGTCAATTCTAATCCCGCTGATGCTTGTGTTTGTCTGTTCCAAAGACAGAATCATTCATGTATTCGTTTGGCGTGAATATGATCATGAAAGGATCAAACTCAACCTAGACTGTCGTTGTTATACCTTGGACCTTCAGTCCACGCTTATTCTTTGACTTTGATTATTTAGGCATGTTTTTAGAGAATAAATTTGATCGTATTAGGGGGTTCAGATTATTTCCTCTAAGGAGCCTTTGATTATCTACTTTATACCCATAAAGGGTGATTTTCAGCGTCCTAAGTTACTAATTATGCACTATCGAGGGGTGAATTTGACTATTAAGAAGTCAGATTCATCTACCCTAGTGCTACTACTAACATAATTTTAAACTATATAGAAGCTTTGATTATTTAGGCATTTTTAAAGGATGAACCTGACCATTCAAAGGTTCAGATTCTTCAACTCTGATGCCTTTTCTTAACTACATACTTTATACCCCTTTTGAAGGGTAAATATTTAGCCAGTCGTACTATTGTTTGTGCACTATTACGGGGTGAATTTGACCATTGAAAGGTCAAATTCATCTAACCTAGTGCTAATACCAATCTTATCTAGAGACTTCGATTATTTAGGCATTTTTAGAGGGTGAACCTGACCATTCAAAGGCTCAGATTCATCAACTCTAGTGCCCTTTTAACTACATACTTTGTACCCTTTTGAAGGGTAAACTTTAACCATCTATACGACTGTTTGCGCACTATTACGGGGTGAATTTGACCATTGAAAGGTCAAATTCATCTACCCTAGTGCGATTTATCTTTATAACAAACTAAGAAGCTAAAACAAACATGAAATCTAACTATAAAATCTATTCTTGCATTTATGAATCAATATACTCAAAGAAACAGTCATACTAACTTCAGGAATTTCAAGTTTTCATATCAGATTATAAAAAAAGAAAAGAAAATTCAGCTATGGGAGAAAAGATTTAGGCCAAGAGAGGAATAGCAAAACTCAGAGTCATCAATGTCACCTCAACTAATCTTACTTCAGGTTCATAGACCGGGAACAAAGAGGAGAAGGTTCATTTTTGACATAATCTCGAAGCAAACAAGAGTCAAACATTACAGCATCAAACTAACAATAGATTCTGAATCCAAACAACTTCATTTAAGGTTCGATGTTACATACCTTTTCGAAGAAAATGTTAACAAAAATCCTGACCAAATAAAGGTCAGGAAAAAGAAAAGTCAGCAAGGAGAAACAGCATTCAGCAACAAACAGCAAACCCCAGCAACCAAAAGACAAGCCCCAGCCGGAAAAATGACCCAGAAATTTCGAGTGTCAAATACCAAAAATCCTCAAAAATCAGAACACCCCAAGGAGAACTAAAGCTCAGAACCAGACAATCTACTAATGAAAATTTTTATGCGGAATTTTTCCTTTTTTTTTTCCTTCTAGTATTTAGTATTCAAGAAACAAAAACAATTTCAGCTGCAGAGAGAATTTTCAGAGTGTCCAAATCCCCTTTTTAACTAAAGGGAGGGGTCTATTTATAAGATATTTGGGAATGGGATATTCCTTGTAATATTCCCTATCCAAAAGTTGAAAAATAGTACCAAAATAGTACATAGGGCAGCTGTCAACCTTATCTTTTGGGACAACTGCCCCCTTATTCTAGAACATTCTTCCCTTTTAAAACACCTTCTTACCCTTATGAATCTAATTTCCTAATATATATTACCTAATATACCCCTTGAAGTCCCTATATTTACCATTAGGTAACCAGAGTTACTTACTTGGGTTTAGTTTAGTTAATTAACTCTAGTTAGCTTACTATTGTTAACTACTAGTTATGTTTAACTATACCTAAATTAACTAATTAAAGGTTAATTGATTAAATGCTTAGAGTTAGTTTCATACTAATTACCTATGTTTAAGTTGATTAATTAAAGTAGGTCAATCAATTTAATTCCTTAACTTACGCTAACTGATTTAGTTAAGTTAATTCAATTTGATTACCTAAAACCAGAGACTTAACCAATTATTAAGCCTAGGTTTAAATTAATTAATTAATCAGTTTAATTAGGCTTAATTAAGGTTAGTCAACTCAGTTTTCTTAACTTTGGTTAAATGATTTGTTTTAGTTAATGAAACCTAAATTAATTATCCTAAACAATTTTTTTTTAGTTAATTACTTAAGAGGCTACCTAAGGTAGTTTCTAGGTTGAAGGAGTTGAAATTATTTAAATGTGAGACTAAGTTAGTCATTTGTCTTAGACTTAGTTAATTGGTCTTAACTAGTTATGTAAGACTTAGGTCAACTAAGTTGTTAGCTTAATTATTTTACCTTTTGATTAGGTCTACTAACTAAGTGTGACTAATTCCTTATTGCCTAGTTAGTTTACTCGAATTGACTAATCATTAAAAATAGTTGTTAATTGAATTAATGGGTTTAAACAATTTCAAATAGTGTTTATCTAGCAATTATAGTTAACTAGCTTAATTGAGTGATTAACTAAATAATTAACCTTAATAAAGCTAATTTTTAAACCTATTTTGATCTTAAGTGAATCACTTTTAGGATTTAGGTTAGGTTAATTAAAGAAATTAGTTTAATAATTGGACCTAATTAGATGTCTTATATTAAGACTTAGTTATCTACTCTAAAGTACTAGCCTAACTATACAAAGTCCCTTTTAAAGGTTATCACTTAAATTCGATTGACTTTTGGTTGAGTATTATCACTAATCAATGGACTTATATGACTGATTAATAAATTTGCTTTAACCTAAGGGTCTAAGATTAAACTATAGTTAATTCATATTCATTAGTTAAGAATCAAGTAATCATCAAGCACAATCATAACATCCTAACGGATCAACAATCAATAACAATTATAATTAGTGATTAAGAAAAATAGGGGATGGGGGTGGTGCATGAAACCAACTAAGTTCGAGAAAGGTGAGAGTGACTAAACCAGAACGAACAAGAAACAATCGTGCAAAGATTATCATTCCAGACCAAGTAAAATCCAGAAAAGCTAAGAAATCCGAAACTAAGTGATGAAATCAAAAACTAATCTAAATTGACTTAATGTGCAGATTCATAGTAAGCGCTAATATAAAAAAAACATATACAAGAATACACAGAACCAAAGAGACATCTAGAACACCTAAAATTAATGGGGTTATAAACCTTGAATTAGAATTTACCTAAATCCATTTGTGAAACCCTAACTAATCGACTAACCTAATTACTAATACGATTAGACAGGCATGGAAGCAATTAATTAAAAGGAAAATAGAAGGAGACAGTAGCATTTAAGGGAAAAAACAGTAAAGAACAAGATATGAAACCTAAAACCAACTCAGTAAAACAAACAACTTGTAACTAATTTTAAAACATCATTTAATAAGGAAGTAAACAGAAAACCTATGAAACTTAAACAATTAATCCAAACAAAGAAAACAGTAATTGACAGAATAATTTTAATACTAATCTAGGTAACTTAAATATAATTAAAGGAGATAAAAGAGAGGGGTACCAGTCAGTGGGGGTCATTTGGCCGGAAAATCGAAGGTCACCGGACCTTGGCCGGATTCCGGCAGGTTTGAAAACAAATCAAACCCTCATGAATCAATTTCTCTAGTCAAGAGCAATTGACTCATGAAGGTCTGAGCCATTGATTGTCTCTAAATTGGCCAGTGGAGTAATTTAGGTTTTTCAGATTCTTAGATCTGAAATTCCTAACAAACGGGTGATCTTTTGGAGAAACCAAGGCCGGGACGGGGTTGAGGAGGCTACGGAGATTGTATGGTACAATTTCGGGGTTGATTAGAGAAGCTCCGCCGCTAGAGGCGATTTCCGGCCGGCGGAGGACGACAGAGAGACGACGGGGTTACGGCGGGAGGCGGCAGGGTGAGAAAGAGACGAGAGAGAGAGAGAGAGACGAAGGGGGTCTCTAAAGGGGGTGTTAGACTTTCATAGACTGGGGGGGGGGGGGGGGAGGGGTTTAGGAACACTTATATAATTAATGAATCCCTAGTTCCTAGCCGTTGGATCCCATTAAATCAACGGCTGGGATTGATCATGCTTGAAACGGGGTCGTTTTGGGTCTAACGTGGTTAGGCCGAGTAAGGGTTTACAGAGCTGGGGTGGACGAGGATGGCTTGGGCCTGGGTGGTTTGAGCCCAACTCTGACATTGGTTCTCTTAATTAATTAACCCCATTAATTAAACTCAAACCTAATTAATTCCAAAAAATGCAATAATTAATCTTAAACCTTATTTTTCATCTAATTACAGATTAATTGACGACAAATTTTATATACCTAATTAAATCCATAATTTATCGGATAAAAATGATTAATTTTTAGTAATTAGTTATTAAAACTACATTACGTCAAATAACCATCATTCGTCTATTACTTAATTCAATTAATTACAAATAATAACTTTATAATTCCTTGATAATAGTGATGCAATTTTTAATAATTTTAAAAGATGAATTATAGATATGCAAATGCAAATAATTCACAATTAATCACTAAAAATCAACAAACTTCATAAAATCAATTAATTTATTGAGATTTTTATAGGATGATATGGTGAGTAAAAATCACGTACTCACACACGTGAGTACATTTTAGCTCACATTCCTTGCTTTTTGCTTTAGATGTTTTATTAACACCGTAGCGGTTTCTTCTTTTTGCAGCAATCATGAGTACTGTCGAGAATGTATCCAGTATCCGAGATTGGGTAGAAACGCTTCTGTTAACCGCTCTTTTGGAAGAACGATCATGGAAGTACTTCTCCGGAAAGTACGGTTGGCGACTTAAAACTCACGGTAAGCGAAGCTTTTATTTCTGCTTCTTTCCTTGCTTGAGTTTTTTTACCCCTTTTCTTTTAATAGGGCTTCCCGCTCGTGGAGTCTCTACTGCATCTGTCTCCAAAATGTCCCTGGCTTGGGCCCAGGAAAGCATTTCAGGCTCTTTGTCCTCAAAGAGAAAGGCAGGTGGGTCAAGGACCTCGTAAGAAGAAGAGGAAGAGGAGGGCACTTTGGTCCGTAGGTCACGCAGAAGGAAGGTTGTCTCAGACGACGAGTCTACACCTGTCATAGGGCCTTCCGTGCCTGAAGTTTGACTTTTTTCCTCCGAGGATGCTACTCCCTCTCCCGTGCGTGAATCTGTTGACCATTTATTCCGTGAAGGTTTTGGTGCTGTTGCTGATGAAGCTCCCTTGGCTGTTTTTTATCCTTCTCTTAGAGAAGTCCCTTCAACTATTCCAGTTATTTCTCCTGATCCCGTGGCTACTCCCTCTCCTGTCGTTGTTCCCCCTCCCGTTGGATTTTTTGGCCCCTCAGACTTCCTTGCCCATGGCTCCTGCATCTCTACCTGCTTCCGTGCCTTCCGTTACAGAAGTAGGGTCTTCCAGCAGGGAGATGAGGCAGGTGATGATAGAAGTCCCAGCAGGGGGTAGTCTCTTTAAAAAGTCTGGTCAGCCTGATGTGTGGTTGAAATCGTTGATAGGCCCGACAGAGAGAGCTAAGTTGCAAAGCCACAGTTCCCTTACATGGGCTAATGAAATCGTGCATACTTCTTTAAAGGTAAAATGCATTTTCTTGTGTTTATTCTCGCACGTGTATTTACCATATCTAATTGACTTTCATTTGCAGATCAATCTTATAGGCACGGAGCTTATGAAGAGGGTCTCTAACACGGAGCAGGAAGTGAAAGAACGGCGTGCTGAAGCAGATAACTGGAGAGAGCAGTACAAAAGCTTAAGGCTCGACATGGAGGCTGTAGAAGAAGAGAAATGTACCTTGGAGAAGCAGGTGAGAGTCATGACGGTAGAGTTGGCTGTGGAGAAGGCTTCTTCTGATCAAGCAGGCAATCATTTGCTGAGCAGTTGTCTCATGCCTCTGAAAGATCAGGAGCTTGAAAGCCTTGTTAGACCAAAATGAGGAGTATTCAGGCGAGCTTGTGCAATCACTTACTCAGACCCAGGAGTCTCCGCAACTCTTTGGAGAAAATTCAATTCCTGGAAAGGTCTCCCGCTCCTTTAAGGGCCTCCAATTATGCTGTTGTGGCTGAGAGGGACGAGCTAAGAGTCGAGGTCATGCTATGGGAGAAAGATTACAAAGCTCTTGAAGATAGGACAACCATCGATGTTAGTTGGGAGTACATGAACTCTCGCCTTGACACATTGACTGAAATGAGCCGAGAGGGCTTCGACCTTAATGCTGAAATTGCAAAAATCAAGGAAACCATGGAGAAGGCTCAACAAGGTCAGAATCTCTCTTCTCATGCAAGTGAGGCTCCTGTTGTTCAAGTCTCCTCGTCTGAAGCTGCTCCTACTCCTTCTGCTAGTGAAGTCAACCCCCCTTCTGATGAAGTTTAAGAAGTTGGGTCCTCCTTTTTTTTTCTTTGTCTCAATTAGTGGTTACCCCCAGTCCTATCGGGGGTAAATTTGGATCTCTTAAAGTCCCCAAATGACAACTTAGGGGCACCTTAAAGTATAAAAACTCTATACGGCTAAGTATAAGTTAATACTTAGTTCTTACTTAGCCGTTTTAATATATTAATGCAAGTATGACTTTTGTTTTCCGTTGAGTTTCTGTTTCACTCTTTAAGTCTTTTGCATGCTTTATTTTTCGAGGTTTTAGTTTTACCTCTGAGTTTTGCATATAAAATGCTTTAAATTATCCGCACCTTTTCATAGTAGGTACGATTTTATGAAAGAGGGCCCTTTTTTTCATCGACACTTAATGAAGAAGACGTCTCAACTTCATAATGGTGTAAGAATGCAATAGAGAGATAGGAATTTTTCACATGTTTAACAATGTTTCTGAAGAAAGTTTTTGTGTTTGAACTTTCACAACATTTTACATGTGTTTGATTATCGTCTAAAACTCATGTTGCAACTGTTTTCTTTTAACAAGTTTGATATACACTTGTATTTCGTAACTGTTTTCTTATGTAACAATTTTTTTTGAGTTAATACAAGAGGATAACTGTTTTTCATTAATAACAGTTTTTTATAAAGGTAGGGGTTTTCACCCGTAACTGTTTTCGTTGATAACAGTTTTCAATAATCACGAGGGAAATGCTTCTTCATATGTAACTGTTTTATTTGATAACAATTTTTCAAATAAGTACAAGGATTTTGATCTTTCATCTGTAATAGTTTTTAGTTACAACAGTTTTCTGAATAAGTACAGAGATGTGCATTCCTTTCCCGTAACTAATATTTTTCCTTTTAACCTGAACATTTGTTTACATCTATGAACATTTTTCGAAGGTTTTTGAATCAGGCTTTTGACTTTTTGAGTCTTTGGCTCTTTCGATTTTGCTCGTATCACTTGACTTGTTGGTTAGATGGATCTTTAGGCTCGAGCTTTGACTTTTTGATAGTCTTCCTTGCTTCGTCTTTGCCTTCCATACTGTATAGTCCCCCAAGTGTTTGAGCTTTGAAGAATGAAAGCTCGAGCACTTGACTATTCCTTCTTTCTGGTCCTTTTCCTGAAAAAGGAAAAATATACGGGACTCAAAGGTATATATGTTTTAGATGATGAATGCTTAACCCTTTAAAATGTCTATCATAAAGTGTAACCCTAGACCGGGAACTCAGTTACTTCCTTGCGTCTTTGCAGGTCTAATATCATCATCTGGTGATGGGTTAGCTTTTTGCCTATCATCTAAAACGGTTAGTAAAATTTTAACTGTACAATTATGAAATCGAACGTAGTGATACCTGACCGGGGGTATTCCTTTTCCTTAGAAGTAATACTTCTTCAAATGGATGGCATTCCAGCTTGTTGGTAAGATTATGTCGTCCATAGCTTCCAGCTCATAGGCTCCTTTCCCATCGATGCCTCAAACTTTGTAGGGTCCTTCCCAATTTGGGTTTAACTTTCCCGCACCTGCTTCTTTTGTTGATTGGAAGACTTTCTTGAGAACGAAGTCCCCAATTTTGAAGTATCGGAGGTGAGCTTTCCGGATTTAATAACGCTCTATGATTTGTTTTTGAGCTGCCATACGTATCAACGCGACTTCTCTTCTTTGTTCGAGCAAGTCCAGATTAGTTCTTAACTCGTCGATGTTTGTGTCTTCCGTGGCTGTTGTAAACCTTATGCTTGGTTCGCCAATCTCAGCCGGTACTAAGGCTTCCGAGCCATAGACAACTGCGAACGAAGTCTCTCCCGTGGCTATTTTTGAAGTTGTTCTGTAAGCCCATAGTACTGCTGGTAATTCATCAGGCCAATTTCCCTTGGCTTTCTCTAACCATTTCTTTAGGATGTTGATGATGACTTTATTCGTTGATTCGACTTTCCCATTAGCCACAGGGTGATACGGCGTTGAAGTGATCCGTTTGATTTGCCAACTTTCGACGAATTCTGTGATTTGCGATCCTATGAATTGTGGGCCATTATCATATACGATCTCCTTTGGTATTCCGAAGCGGCATATTATATTTCTCCATAAGAAGCTTTTAACTTCTTTTTCTCGCACCTGTTTGAAAGCTTCCGCCTCTACCTATTTTGTAAAATAGTCAGTTAGTATGAGTAAGAACCGTACCTTTCCTTTAGCTGTGGGAAGGGGTCCTACTATGTCCATGCCCCATTTAATGAATGGCCAAGGTGATATTATTGGATGTAATAGTTCTGCTGGTTGATGCATGTTATTAGCAAACTGTTGGCGTTTATCACATTTAGATACGAAGCTCTCAGCCTCTTCTTCCATCTTAGGCCAGTAGTACCCAGCTCTGATAAGAGTTTTGACCAAGGATCTCGCTCCTGCGTGATTTCCACAGTGTCCTTCGTGGACTTCCCTTATCACAAACTCCATTTGATTAGGTCCGAGGCATTTTTCTAGGGGACTTCCGAACATATTGCGATATAAAGAATTGCGAATGAGGCAGTACAGTGCAACTTTTCGGCGAAGTGCTTGAGCTGCTTTTTTGTCTTCAAGTACGGTGCCATTCTGCAAAAAAATTAAAATTTCGTTTCTCCAGTCCCAGGTTAAATTTTTAAAAGTTACCTTATTTTTATCTTGGTCTATTGTTGAATGGAACAGATGGACGACAATTGTATTGTCTTCATTTGTTACTTCCGTAACTGCTGCGAGGTTAGCCAATGCATCTGCTTCTGCATTTTCCTCCCTAGGTATTTGTATTACCTTCCACGTTTTGAATTGTCTTACCAGATCTTGTGCCTTTTCAAGATACTGTTGCATCCGAGTCTCCCGAGCAATATAAGTCCCCTGCATCTAATTTACTTCCAGCTGAGGGTCACTTTTTATTATGATTTGCTCGATTGAGAGTTCTCACGCCAGTTCCAGCCCTGCAATGACAGCTTCGTACTCCGCTTCATTGTTAGTTATATGATAACATTTGATAGCTTGCCGCGTCTTTTCACCCGTGGGTGATATTAAGACTATGCCTAAGCCGGCACCTTTTACATTGGAAGAACCATCAGTAAATAAGGTCCATAGACCCAGATTAGCACCGTTAAAGAGTTGTAACTCTTTTTCCACTTCAGGGACAATGCTATTATTAAAATCAGCGACGAAATCAGCTAAAATTTGAGACTTTATTGCAGTCCTAAGCTGATACATTGTGTCGTGCTCGCTTAATTCTATGACCCATTTGGCTAACCTTCCTGATAATTCCTGTTTATGTAGAATATTTCTTAAAGGATATGAGGTCACAACAGTGATTGGATGACATTGAAAATATGGTCTTAATTTTCTAGACGCCATAATTAGAGCCAAGGCTAATTTTTCTAGATATGGGTATCTAGTTTCAGCATCTAATAAAGTCTTGCTTACATAATAAATTGGAGATTGTTTACCTTTGTCTTCCCTTACCAGTACTGCACTTACGATAATTTATGCAACGACAAGGTAGATATACAAACTCTCCCCTTCTTTTGGTTTTGATAGCAACATGGGTTTTGATAGATAAGACTTCAGATCTTTGAGAGCCTGTTGACATTATCCAGTCCATTCGAACTGATTTTGTTTCTTGAGGACTGAAAAGAATTTAAATCTTTTCTCAGAAGACCTGGAAATAAATCTTCCTAAGGCTGCATTTCTGCATGTTAGTCTTTGAACTTCCTTTTTGTTCGTAAGTATATCATGTATTTCTTCAATAACTTTAATTTGAGCAGGATTTACCTCTATTCCTTTATTTGATACAAGGAAACCCAAATATTTACTTGATTCTACGCCAAAGGCGCATTTTTCTGGATTCAATTTCATATTATACCTGCGTAAAATTTCAAAGGTAATAGAGAGGTGCTGGAAATGGTCCTTCGCATGTGTTGATTTCACCAGCATGTCATCGATGTAAACTTCCATCGTCTTCCCTAGATGTTCCTGGAACATCTTGGTCACTAGCCTTTGATATGTGGCTCCAACATTTTTCAGGCCAAAAGGCATGACTTTGTAACAATAAGTCCCCCTGTTTGTAATAAAGGAAGTATTTTCCTCGTCTGAGGTATCCATTTTAATCTGATTATAACCAGAGTACGCATCTAGAAAGCTTAACAATTCATGACCTACGGTGGCATCAATCATTTGATCGATATGTGGTAATGCAAATGAATCTTTGGGGCATGCTTTATTTAGGTCAGTGTAATCTACGCATACTCTCCATTTACCGTTCTTTTTAGGAACCACTACAGTGTTAGCTAACTAGTTAGGGTATTTTACCTCGCGTATTGAACCAATTTTCAAGAGTTTTTGTACCTCTTCGTCAATCACTTGGTTCTTGAATGGTCCTTGCTTTCTTTTCTTCTGCTTAACGGGTACGAAGGATGGATCTTCATTTAGCTTATGAGTCATCACTTCTAGAGGTACACCTGTCATGTCTGAATAGGACCATACAAAGAAGTCTATGTTAGCTTTTAAGTAATCAATTAATTTACCTCTTCGGCTCGGGCTTAGCCTCGTGCCTATGTGAACTTTCTGTTCAGGATTTTGTTCGAACAATGGAACATCTTCGGTCTCTTCTGTGGTTGTTTTGATGTGCATCTTCATCCGGTTCCTGAATGACATCAGGTCTGGAATCTACATCCGTATGATTTGGTACCTCTTCTGTGGTGACTTGATTCACCTTCTCATGGTTGTTTTCTTCCATACTTGTTTCAGCAACAATACCTTCCGTACCTATTTGGGTAGTAATTTCTTCCATACCTGTTTGGGAGATATTACCTTCTTAGGAGATTCCCTTATCTTTTGATTCTTCCACCTCTACTTTTTTGTTGTAGAGTACCACGAAATTTATATTTCTCGCGATTTGCTGATCGCCTCTAATTTGTTGAATCCCCCATTCGGAGGGGAATTTAATTACCTGATGCAAGGTGGATGGTATTGCTTTCATGTCGTGGATCAATGGCCTTCCCATGATTACGTTATAAGTCATGTCAGTATCGATGACTTGGAACCTGGTATTTTTGATTAGTCCCTCAGCATAAGTGCTAAGTTCAATTTCCCCTTTTGTTATAACCGTAGAGTTATCAAACCGCGATATGGCTCGTGCCTTTGGGATTACTTGATACCCCAATAGCATTTCTTCCACGTCACTTAGCAAAATGATATTGACTGAACTACCTGGATCAATCAACACTCTTTTTACGTTAGTGTCATGAATAAGTAAGGATATTACCAGATCATTATTGTGAGGAATCATTAATCTGCCGATATCTCCATCATCAAAGGTTATATCGTCTGCTTCCAGATTTTCATGAACCCGCTTCCCATGTGTAATTGTGAACTTCGTGGCCTCTTTACAAACCACTCCGTTTACTTCTTCACCTCCGTGTATCGCATTGACAGTTCATTTTGGAGATGGAGGTTTTGGGGGCTCCTGCATGTTCTTCATGTATGTCTGTTTACCTTTTTCACTAAACAATTCTGTTAAATAGCCCTGTTTCAATAATTGTTCTACCTTGCCTTGCAAAAATCTGCAATCGGCAGTTCTATGTCCATGATCATTATGGAATTCACACTAGAAATCTGAGTTCCTCTTATTCGGGTTTGACCTCATTTCTTTGGGCCATCGAACCTTATCACCCATGTTTCTTATCACTGAAATTAGTTCGGAGGTACATACATTGAAGGAGTGATCCCCAATTCGTGCATTACCTCTAGTTCGTTCATCTCAATCCTTTCTGGATCTTGATGAGGATGAGCCCGCATCTCTGCTCAATGGTCTATATTCTGACCGAGTGTTTTCAAACCTGGGACAAGTTTCTCGCCCCGAAGGTCCCATATATGGATCATACATGTTTTTACCTGACCTCTTGTCTGATTCAGAATGTCTGGAACTGATACGATCTTTGTCTTTTGAACGAGCGATGGTATCTTCTTCTATACGAAGCTTGGTGTTGTACCTGTTATAGACATAATTCCATGTTGTAGATGGGAATTCTCTCAACCTTTCCTTGAGTATTCTCGTGGCTTCTGAACTTTTCTCATTTAAGTTGCTTGCAAATGCCATGGCTGCCCGATTATCGGGCACCCTTGGTAGTAGCATTCTTTCTCGTTGGAACCTGTCTACAAATTCACGGAGTAATTTCGTGTCTCCTTGTTTTATTTTAAAGATTTCCTCCATCCTTTTCTTGACGTTTTGCGCACCGGAGTGTGCCTTTATGAAAGAATCTGCAAGCTCAGCAAAAGAATCAATAGAGTTTTCAGGGAGAAGAGAATACCAAGTTAGCTCCCCTTTGGTAAGTGTTTCTCCAAACTTTTTAACTAGGACCGACTCAATTTCTTGTTTTGTTAAGTCGTTGCCCTTCATCCGGTGGTAAAAGCAGTCACATGGTCGCACGGGTCAGTTTTCTCGTCATACTTAGGAACGTCAGGCATTTTAAATTTCTTGGGAATAGGTACGGGTGCTGCGCTTGGTTTCCCTTGTTGTTGAGAATATCTATCAAAGTCAATGCCTTTGATAACATGTAGTACTCCAGGAATTTGTTCGATTCGATCGTTTTGTTCCTTCACCTGTTTCTGCAAAGTTAGTAATAAAGTTTGTAATTCAGAGTTATTAGACATACCTGGTCTCGCTTCGAGAGATTCATTAGGGGTATCTCCCCTTCCTGAGTTTGCCAACCCAGACTGAGGATTTTCCATGGTGATGGTATTATTGGGGGGTGGTGTCAGTGGTGCAGGTGACGCTGCTGGTAATCCCCTCGCTAAGTCTTGCAAAATCTGGCTCACATACTCTGTAATCATTTGTTTTACCTGGTCTTGTTCTCCTGTTTGATCATTACCATTATTATTATTGTTGGATCTTTCCGGAGATTTCTCCCCTGAACCTCGTGGGGTTCCCAAAGGTGATGGAGTTCCATCCCTTTGTTGGTTACTGACGTTTGAGTTCGACATAGTTCAGAGGATATTGCTTGAAAAGAAAATAGAGATTATCAGATTCCTAACAACAGAACCAATTTTTTTAACCAAAGAATTAGATCCTTTGACCAAAGCTATTTTTAGGATGAACACGGGTTTCTGATAACCAAGGCAAGACTGATAATTGTAAGTAATAAGGAAAAATCAATGAGATGTACGAAAAGTAAAGTGTATTGCAATAGTCGTCCGGAAGTTCGTGCAAAGACCTTTCCCATCGAGCGCGGTCCCGAAGCCTATCCCGAAAAAAATTCAGAAGGCCCGACCTTCCAAAATACAACGGGACCTCAGACCCCAAAAAGCACATGACCGCCTACACTTGTGCCGTAAAGGGGAATGACTTAAAGGAGGACGAGATCGAGTCCGTCTTGTTGAAAACGTTTGGAGAACGAAAGGGGCCATGATGTGATATCACAACCTAACCCCTAATTCGATAGATTCATTTTCCGTGTTGGCAGACTCTTTCATAAAGGCGCATGCTGGTGCCATCAAGGTTGCAACCAGGAAGTCCGACGTCTTTAAAATCAAGCAGGGAGAAAGCGAGATACTGCGGGAATTTGTATCCCGCTTTCAAATTGAGCGAATGGAGTTACTTCCGGTCTCCGATGATAGGGCGATGCAGGCCTTCACCCAAGGCCTGAACAAGCGAAGCTCGATAGCTTCAAAACAGCTGAAGCAGAACTTGGTTGAATATCCTGCCATCACTTAGGCAGATGTCCATAACCGATACCAATCGAAGATTAGGGTCGAGGACGACCAATTGGGAGACCCTTAGGTCTTAGTGTATCCTAATAGGTTCCCAGCGAAAGAACCAAGACCGAACAAGGAAAGATATCAATTGTACGCCGATGATCGAAGGAGAGCCCCAAGGCGCAACATACCCCGGAATGATCGAAGGGTAGACCGAGAAAAAAACCCTCGGGGACTCGTAAACCGAGTCGATTTCAACAGGCACGCAGGAATAGTGAGGCGCCCCGGCTGTCGGAGTATAACTTTAACATCGATATCTCAGACATCGTGTCGGTCGTAAGCAAAATCAAGGAGACCGGGTAGCCCAAACCCATATTATCAGATCCGTCTCAAAGAAACCATAACTTGATGTCTGAATTTCACGGAACACACGGTCACAAGACTGAAGATTGCAGACAACTCCGGGAAGAACTAGCCCGACTACTTAGAAAAGGGCACCTCAGAGAGTTCCTCAGTGACCGGGCTAAAAACCAGCTTCAAGAGAGAGAGGCGAGCAGGAGAAACGAAGTGGAAGGGTTGCAGCATGTCATCCACATGATTATGTGAGGAATCGACGCCCTCGCATTCAGCGACAAAGGCATCGGGACCTTACTACAACCCCATAACGACGCATTGGTAATTTCTTTTCCTGTGAATACATTTAAGATTAAACATGTGCTTGTGGATCCAGGTAGGTCGGCCAACGCGATCACGTCAAAGGTAATAAGGTAGCTTGGACTGCTCGACCAGATCATGCCCGTCTCTCGAATCCTCAACGGATTCAATATGGCAAGCGATACCATGAAATGAGAGATCGTCCTACCAATCAGCATGGTCGGCACAACTCAGAATACCCAGTTCCATGTCATCAATGGAGACATGAGATACAACGCCTTGCTAGGGAGGCCGTGGATATACTGCATGAGAGCAGTACATCAAAAGATGAAGTTTCCGATGAAAGAAATGATAAAAATGGTATACAAAGAGCAGCACACCGCAACGACATCTTACACGCCAAAAGAGCCAGAGGATAAACAGACGACCAAATAGCGGTGACACACAGCATCCCCAGCTGCATCCGAATTCTCAAATGAAGGGATGTACCGCGTCCGTACAATAGGCAGGAAAAGACAACACGCCATCGAGGCTGGAACACCATCGTTGCTAAGGTATGACTATCCCCCTTATTTATTCACATTTTACACTAACTTATACGCAGGTGTCCGATAAAGGGAGTCGAAGCGCCATCCGATTTGGAGACCTTAGGTTTTAAAGCACGCGTTACACAGTTTTCCTTCGATCGGATTTTACCCAGGAAAGGGTTTTGCCGGCAAGGTTTTTAACGAGGGAACACCTATGTGCTACCCGAGGAGAACTCGGCCGAGTATTCAAGGTTTCTCTCCAATCAACCTAAAATACTGGGGGGCAGTGTCCCAGGAGGTCTCCCCCTCAAGAAAAGCAAAGTAAGATGAAAAGGGTCTCAATAGGAAAATAGTGTACCGGGCCAAACGGTCGAATGAATCGTGTCCGCATAGAATGATCGAACCCTCAATGACGGAAACATGTATACTTGTACCAAACAATCAAAGTAGTATTCTACCATCAAAACACTTTGCAAATCCAAGAAATTTCTATCATTAACATTCGATTTGTCAAGATCCGAGGCCATAAGATCCCAAGCAGGTAACCTCGAACATGTTCGAAACTATAAGACCCCGAGTAGGGCATGTCCAGATCACAGAAACTTATAAAAAGGTGCAGTCTCGACTTCAAAGCCAAGGCTATATATTCAAACTTATAAGAACCCAAAAAAGGCATACCCTCGAATATAGATGTCGAGGATACGATGCTCGGGACTAAAGGCTCCGATCAAACAAAAATGACTCCGGTGGATAAGCTACAACCAAACTAACGTGACTCGGGGACGCCTGACCGTCACGATAAAATCAAATCCTTCAAAGTTACTTTGAAAAGAACCGGTTAATTCACAATACCCTCGGCTTAAGCAAAAGAGCTTCGATTATTTCATGTCAGCTCCCAACAATGAAAAGGTTTCAAAACAAAACCTTCCGAGGTGCCCACCCATCGTCACATAATGATTCATTATCGAGGTTCTTACCGAACTGTCAAAGAATCGGACGAATGCAAACATATCAAAAAGCTTTAATGAGGGAAAATATATCCATACTGAAGGTCATATCGATCCGACGCGTAAGAGCCTTGGCGCCACCTTAAAAGCCTCTGGGCTAATTCAAAACCTAAAGGGTCGATGAGCTCGAGCCGTAACCCGGCTCGAGGACTGAGCCCGAAATGGTTAACTAAAAAAGCGTAAGAGCCTTGAAGCCAGCTTAAATAGCCTCCGGGCTAGTTCAAAATCTAAAGGGTAGATAAGCTCGAGCCATAACCCAGCTCGAGGACTAAACCCGAGATGATTAACTAAAACGCCCAAGGGCAAACATATTGGAGCTTAAGAGCCTACTTCTGAAGGCCTCCAGTCTTACTAAAGGTCATATTGACCCCATGAGTTTAAATGCTGACTTAACAAGCCTCAAGACCGATCCGTAAACCTAAGGGTTTTCTCAACAAAATCGTCGAACCGGTTTTCAATGATAAAAATTCTGGGCAAAAACAGGTGCTAGCAAGCCAAAAAAAATCGGAAAATTTTCCATATACACAAGCATTGTAAATATACATTCGCAGATGCTCTCTCGAAGAGCCCCAACAAAACAGAAATAAAGAAAGCCTGGCCTACTCCCCCTCGGGGACTGTGGCTCTATCAGTCATTTCTTCATTATCCTCGAGATCTGACATAAGGAGTCTGGCGTCGCGTTCGTCCGCCCTGGCCTGCCTTATCTCTTCCGAGAGGTTGAAGCCCCTAACATGGATTTCCTCGAGGGTTTCCCTTAGGGATCTATGATGGGAATAGACTCTTCTCCTACGTTCGCGATCAAAAACCTTTCTCATCTCAGCCCGAACATCAGCAACATCTATCGAATAAAAGCCACTTTCTTGTCGGCCTTTGCTCGAGCCTCTTGAGCCTCGACACAAGCATCAACTACTTCAGCCTTTATTCACATAAGCTCAGCTTCGAGTTCTCCTATCTTGATCTCCTGAGTCGAGTTATCCTCTTGAGCATTCTGAAGGTGCATTTCGAGAGAAGAAACTTTAACCAAGGCATTCCTTTTGGCAGCAACATGGGCGTCATTCTGATCCCTAATCCCATTGCATTCGCGTTTGGCTTGACCAACTCTGCCTCAAAGGCGTTCCAGGTCTTCCGTCTTCCTCTGCAGCTGCAACGCCAGAACATTAGTCTCTAAAAATGAGAGAAGAAACATGTACGTCATCGAAGTAGGAATCACCTGTCCCTCGAGGCGATCTTCGTATTCGCGGCTTCGACTCACCTCGTACCGAAGGTGTGTCAACTCTTTTGCTTGTTTATCACTGAGGACCTTGAGGGATCTTTTCCCGTCCGAAGCCTTCCGCAATTCATACTTAAACTTATCAAAGACCTGTGGAAAGCAATTAGTTAAAAAACGAAAATGCGAAGTTGGAAGATTGGAGAATCATCAAAGCTCACCACAAAGCAAAATCTCTGGGCCTCCTCGAAAGCCGACCGATCGCTTCCTAGCATGGTCCCCTTGGTACCGGTCAAATTGTCCCAATAAGAGACACTATCTTTGGGGGGTCCGTTCCTATCATACGTCCTTTGGTCCCGAGCATCACGCAAGGCACCCTTGGTAGAAGGAGAAAGCGAGGGATTCCAATCTTCCCCCCTCGAAGTACCTTTGGCGGGAGAGGAAAACAGCGGTAAGGGAGGGATCACCTCCCCGAAGGTAAAAACTTCAGACCTGGAAAGTTCCGTTTAACCGCCCTTATGAAATTGGGAGGATCTCACCTCAAAAAAGGTTTCCCCACGCGTTGAGGATTGTTTCCAGTTGCTCTCATCTCTCATTTATGAGGCCTCCCATCCACCCTATATCAGGTATCGCCACTTATTGTCATCACAAGTGGAACAAGCCTCCAATCTCCGGATCCAATCCGCCATGTTGGGAATCTCGAATGGCATCCACGGAGTTGCTGCCAAAAACAAGGGAAGACATCATCACAAAGTCTGCCTTAGCTGCATATAAAATAATAAACACACGAGTGTACCACTTACGTGTGAAATACCATCTCTCGGGGAAGGGCATGAACTCCTACGGAATAATGCAATAGTCAGCACTCGGACAAACCGGCTCATCCACCCGCGATGCCTCTCCTCCTTGTCGCTAGCAACGAGAGGCCGAGTGGATCGACGTTGAAGAGTAATCAGGCCCCGATAGTGCGAGGGCCGATATAATCTGATAAGATGACTAAGAGTGAACACGAGCCCGGCCTTCTCGGCAAAGAATCTCATCATCAATACTATCCTCCAGGAAGAGGGATGAACATGTGTCAAAGGTCATTCATCAGCGCCATCATCTTCGTCTGCAGCACGAAGACTCGCTGCAACATCCGAAGTTAGGACCGTGGCATCAATCTTGGGCCTGCGGATCCTGATTTTCTTTGATTTTGGAGACTCACCCAAAGTCCACTTCTTCCTCTTCTTGCCCTTCTCGGGCCTCGAAGCACTTTCCTCACCGGGCGGGGGCGGCCTCATTGACCAGTTGTCTCTGAGGCCTGCATTGGCTAAACATGTTAGGTTCACTTCTACAGAAGAGCATCTGCATTAAAGTATGCAATAGTCGCGTAAAGATTTTACCGTGTTTCTTGGCCTGCCATTGCATTTCTGGTGGGAGTTTTGGCCAAATCCCGCCAGAAAGGCATATTATACGGAAAGGCAGAGTTCAAACACCTTATCCATCCTGAGATTTCAGGGACCGCATCAGGGAACCAGACGGCTGCTGTCACGACCCAAATCCCAATCAGGTCGCGATGGCGCCCAACAACGAGGTTAGGCAAGCCAACAGGGACTACACTAAGTGTTGCCCTTCCCATTTGTTTAATTATCCCAACATTTCCCAGTTTTACGCAATTATTAGCATGATGATAGCATGTGAAAAAAACAAAATCATACGATACATGAGCCAAAATATAAGCATATAGGTAAATATAAAGCCCAAAAAAAAACCCAAAATATACGCTATGTGTGTGCCAGGAACTATTGTCACGAGTGTCACAGGAAACTATCTAAATATACAAGGGTAATATATATATATATATATATATATATATATATATATATATATATATATATATATANACTTGAGTTGATTTGACTTCACGGTGAGCTGCTCTTCCTGGCGATCCCTGGCAGCGCCCTGGAGTTTCCCTTTGTCATTTTCCCGTCTACTTCATTCAGAATGTGGGATTGTGTATATATATATATATATACACAATCCCACATTCTGAATGAAGTAGACGGGAAAATGACAAAGGGAAACTCCAGGGCGCTGCCAGGGATCGCCAGGAAGAGCAGCTCACCGTGAAGTCAAATCAACTCAAGTCAAAACCTAGCCCCGACCCAATAATCAGATGTACCAGCCTCCGGACCTGTACCGTCAAGTACAGAAGAAGAAGTGCAGCATGAGTACATAGTACCTAGTGAGTATCCCGCCTAAACTCGAAGGAGTAGTGACGAGAAGTCGACTAGACACTCACTAAGGTCCAGTAATATAATATATGACAGGATATGACAGAAAACAGTAGGCAGATAAAATAGTAAACAACAAGGGCATATCACAAGAAATAATCCAGACAATAACTGGAAATGAACAATAGTGTACTTTATTCCCCTCTTACCAAATATCTGACATGTCTGACTATAAGTGACCCTGGACAACTGGTCATACATATACAAGGACAAGACAACCGGCCGGATTCATAAGGGTGGTCATAAGAACTAAAGTCATAAGCTAACCCACGATCGTAAATCATACCTGCGACTCGTGTGCTGATTCGATAATGATAAGATGACCCACGATTGCGCATTATACCTGCGACTTGTGTGCTGACTCGATAATAATAAGCTGACCCACGATCGTGCATCATACCTGCGACTCGTGTGCTGACTCGATAATAATAAGTTGACCCACGATCGCGCATCATACCTGCGACTCGTGTGCTGAATCGATAATAATAAGTTGACCCACGATCGCGCATCATACCTGCAACTCGTGTGCTGACTCAATAATAATAAGTTGACCCACGATCGCGCATCATACCTGCGACTCGTGTGCTGACTCGATAACAAGTGCGTATATATAAGGACAAATGTGTACCAACTCAACAGTTAACTCAACAGGACTGTGCCAATACCACGGGTAATCAACTAGGATTTAAATCATAATACCTCACTTTTCCTTATCATCTCAACAGTAATTATAACTCGTAACTCAAAACACATACGAAGGTACAGATAGGGCACATAGAGGCATGCTTGTGAATCCTAAGGCTACCTGACATAGCAACACAGTCACCACGTACGGACTCTCATCACTTGGTACGTACGTGGCCCCCACAACATGTACACACAACAATCAAGAACCTATGGGGAAATTTTTCCCCCTTACAAGGTTGGAAAGGAGACTCACCTTGTGGCGAAGCTAACCCTCGGATCAAAGATGCGCCCGAAAACTCCGAGATCTACCCTCGAGGTCTCGCAACTAGTCAAGTATAGCACAATACATCAATTCATGATCAAAGAAGAGATTTATCCTATTTTATTAAAAAATCATCATTCTTGAAGAATTACTAAATTTCAACCCTGAGCCCGCATGCTCGAATTCAGAAAAATCTCGAAGGAATCACTCACCCATAGCCTAAGGATCAAAATTATGTAGTTTCTACTTGAATTCATGGCTTTAAACGGACAAATTAACAAATTCCTCAAAACCCCTAATTTTACTACCCAAATTCATGATTTTTGATAATTTAGTAGATGCTAGAAACTAGTGTTAATAAGGAATTTACTTATCTCAAGTACTAGGTTGAATGGTCCTCTTGGAAGCTCTCAAATAACTCAAGGAAGAATATGGAAATGGGAAATGGGACCTAAATCCCGTATATAAAATTAACTGCCCAGATTTCCCCTTCACCGCGATCGCGACCAGGGGCCCGCGATTGCGAAGGCCAACTAGCCAGACCTCTGCGAACGCGGAGGAGGTCCTGCGATCGCGAAGAGTAAACGGGCCTGGTCCTGACCTAACTCTATGCGAACGCGGAAAAGGAGTTGCGATCGCGAAGTCCAGGGATCCAGACCATCGCGATCGCGAAGGCAGGGATGCAATCACGAAGGTCAGGGACCCGACCTTCCGCGATCGCGGAGAGAATACTGCGAACGCGAAGAGCATTCAACAGCCCAGCCCATTTCCTTCTCCGCGAATGCGGCCCACCTTCCGCAATCGCGAAGAAGGAAACCAGACAGCAAAAATCTGGTTTTCTGAACTTAGCTCCCGGGGGTCCAAAACTCACCCGAGCCCCTCAGGACCCCACCCAAAGGCACCGACAAGTCTGTATTCATGATACGGACTCGCTCAAACTTCCGTAATGCGAAAAACAACAATGAAACTCAGAATTTGATCCCAAAACCAAACTTAATCAACACTTTGAACTTAGAGTTCTAGAATTCATTTCAATGCGCCGAACAGGCCTATACTACTCGGAATGACTTCAAATTTTGCAGACAAGGCATAAATGACATAGCAGAACTATTCCCAGTCTCGGAATTTTATTCAAACCTCGATATCATAAAATCACATTCCCAACCAAATTTCAAATTTAAGGAAATCTTTATTTCTATATCGGGCGCCGAAACGCCCCTGAGTTATCAAAAACCCATTCCGAAGATACGCTCAAGTCCGAAATCATCACACAAAACTACTGACATTGTTGGAACTCATTTCCGAGGTCGTTTGCTCAAAATGTTGACCGAAGTGAAACTTGGCCAAATAGGCCAACTTAAGGAACCAAGTGTTCCTATATTGCTAAAAACACTTCCAAATCCTGAACCACCAGTCCCCGCAAGTCACAAATCACAAGAAGCCGTTATGGGAAGACTTAGACAGGGGAACGGGGTCCGATAATGTAAAACGACCGGTCGGGTCGTTACAGCTGCTGTATTATCAAGAGAGGATCGATTCACAAAAAAAAAAGGAAGAACGAGATGCGTTTAGGACAAGATACTTACAACTCATGTTCCATTCCTCTGGGAACGACATCCGATCAGCTGGGATAACATCTGAGGTCCTCACTCTGACGAACTGGCTCATCCAGCATCGGTTCTTGTCCTCGTTGATGCTTGCAAAAAACAGCTTCGCGGACCAATGGTGTAGCTTGATTAAGCCACCTCGGAAGAGAATGGGGTTGTACAACCGTATCAGGTGATCAAGGGTAAAAGTCATTCCCTCGATCCAGTTGGAAAAGTATCGTAGCATATATACGACTCTCCAGAAGGAAGGATATATTTGATTGAGTGTCACTCGGTATTGACAGCAAAAGTCAAGTATGACCGGATCTATCGATGGAAGGGAGGAAGAGACTACGGGCCCAAGTGTAAAATGGTATGTATAGATGCTGAGGAAGACGACTTTATAAGTGGTTATATTTTCCTCAGCCTTGGGGATCTCAACAAGCGTTGCCTCCTCCCAGCCATAACCAGTTTTCACCCCCTCGACTTTGGGTATTATACTGATATACTTGGACACGGGCTCGCATCGACTCGGTTTGTTGGGAGGCCTATCGATGGTAAGATCAGAGGTCGTCTCAAAATTGCCAAGAATACATTATTCGACGCTCGGTGGTTTTTTCACTTTGTCTTTGGCCGGGCGTATGGGGGAAGAAATATCCTCTTTTCGAGGGGTCGTCTTGGAAGTCTTGGCCATGACAGAATCGAGGTTTATGAGAAAAGAGATGGGACGATAAACTGAGGAGGGAGGCAAGCGCAAAAGAAGACCTAAAACTTGAAGATGTGAGTGAAAAATTGGATGGTACGGGGATGCGGTATTTATAACAGTCATGTGTGAAACGCTTGGGGAGCGGAGAAGTTGAACCATTGGCGGGTTGTGAGTTTTCTCGGAGATCGTGCTGACAACGACCTCGCGCAGCCTTTTGGGGGAGGTCATTAAATGCTCTGACGAGCTGACGCCATGGCGGAAACTCTGAGGGGGTGAACATTCAAGAACATTTCTTATCATTCTACTTTAAGAAACGCGGGGACTATCTGTGTACGGCTAAAATCGGGAAGACGACTAAAATCGGGAAGACCAATTTTATGTCTGTTATGGCATTTGGTATCTTATTCGCATAAGATTCAAGGTATAGCCCGAGGTCTGATCTCGAGCATCCCTTACACTCGACCTCGAGGCAGTACGGTTTCAGGATTGGTATAGGTGAACGACACAAGGACTGAGGTAGACAGCTCTGTAACAAAGTATGAGTCTGTACTCAAACATTAAATAGTTGTATCAATCGCAAATCTTTGTAATAAATGATAGTGTACTATGTTAGAATTTCCCCTCCTATATAAAGGGGACCCTTATTGTTTTTGGCACATATGATATTCAACACAAGGAACAAGAACATTCTCTGCTTCTTTACTACAACACTCCCTATTATCTCTCTATTAGCTCATTTACTTATATTTATTGTACTTCATTAATTGTTCTTCATTCATTGCCTATTATTGATCATAAATAGAATACTTCATGACCCACGAAACTATTATAGTTTCAGTGATCATCCAACGTTAATCCCGAGCCTTGACCTTGAGGATCCCCCGAGGCCAGCATCGGACATCCAATTTGAGGCATATCGGTTTGCTTATCTTTGATTTCATATTGTTTTACTCTATCTGTTTCTGTCACACTTAGCATCTACTCCTCAACAACTAGCATTAAAATAAATTACATATTTTTAGAACCACAAATAAAATTTAATTGTAATTACCATTTTCATGGTAAACAGGGACCTCAACCAAACATGCCAACACATCCCATAACCTTATTCAAACTTAGTTGATCCTTCGAAACACGCAAAACAACGCCAAAACACCAAATTCACCTCGGATTCAAGCCTAAGAACTTAGAAACTTCTAAATTTCGCCAATGATGCCGAAACCACCCAAAATACGTCTGATTGACCTGAAATTTGCATGCACATTAAAAATAACACTGCGAACCTGCTCCAACTTGCGGGATTCCATTCCGACCCTGATAGCCTATTTTCCACTGGCGACCGGAAACCGCCAAAAACTCATTTTCGCCATTTCAAGCCTAATTATACTCCGGACCTCAAAATCACATTCCCAACACACTCCTAAGTCCCAAATCACCTAATGAAGCTGTTTGAGCAATAAAATTCACATTCCGATGTCGTTTACCTATAAGTCAACTCCCGGTTGACTTTTCCAACTATTAAGCCAATTTAAGAGACTAAGTGTCTCAATTCTCATCACGACCACTCTGAACTCAAACCAACCAACCCAATACAACATAAATAGGTTAAGTAATACATGACAAGGAAGAAACAGAGAAAACGAGACTAATATCATGGAACGATCGGCCAGGTCGTTACATTCTCCCCCTCTTAAACAAACATTCGTCCTCGAACGGGTCTAGAAACATACCTGGAGTCTCAAATAAGTTAGGATATCTTCTCCGCATCTCCCGCTCGGTCTCCCAGGTGGCCTCCTTCACCGACTTCTCTCTCCATTGCATCACTGAAGCTATATCCTTAGACCTCAACCTTCTGACCTGTCGACCCAAAATAGCCACTAGCTCTACCTCATAAGACTTATCAACTTCTAGCTGGACTGAGCTGAAGTCCAAGACATGAGACGGGTCACCAACATACTTCCGGAGCATAGAAACATGAAACACCGGATGAACACTCGATACTATGGGTGGCAAAGCAAGTCTATAAGCCACATCTCCAACCCTCTGAAGCACCTCAAAAGGCCCAATGAACCGCGGACTCAACTTGCCCCTCTTCCCGAAACGCATAATACCCTTCATGGGAGACACCTTCAGCACTACCTTCTCCCTAACCATGAAAGACACATCTCGGACCTTCCGGTCCGCATAACTCTTCTGCCTAGACTACGTCGTGCGAAGCCTCTCCTGAATCAACTTCACCTTATCCAACGCATCATGTACCAGATCTGTGCCTAATAGCCTAGCCTTACCTGGCTCGATCCAACCAACCGGAGATCTACACCTCCTCCCATATAAAGCCTCATACGAATCCATCTGGATACTCGACTGATAACTTTTATTATATGCAAACTCCGCGAGTGGAAGAAACTGGTCCCATGAACCCCCAAAGTCAATGACACAAGAGCGCAACATGTCCTCTAGAATCGGAATAGTGCGCTTTGACTGCTCGTCAGTTTGAGGATGAAACGTTGTGCTCAACTCAACTTGAGTACCCAACTCTCTCTGCACAGCCCTCCAAAATTGCGATGTAAACTGAGTACCTCGATCGAAAATGATAGAAACAGGAACACCATGCAACCGGACAATATCCCTGATATAAATCTCAGCTAACCACTCCGAAGAGTAAGTAGTACCAACAAGAATGAAGTGCGCGGACTTGGTAAACCGATCCACAATAACAAAAATAGCATCGAACCTCCTCAAAGTCCGTGGGAGCCCAACTAGAAAGTCCATGGTGATCCACTCCCACTTCCTCTCCGGAATATCCAACCTCTGATGCAACCCACCTGGTCTCTGGTGCTCATACTTGACCTGCTAACATTTGAGACACCGAGCTACGAATCCAACGATATCCTTCTTCATCCGCCTCCACAAATAATGCTATCTCAGATCCTGATACATCTTCGCGGCACCCGGATGGATGAAATACTGCGAGCTATGGGCCTCTGCTAGAATCAACTCTAGAAGCCCATCCACATTAGGCACACATATCCGACCCTACATCCTCATAACCCCATCATCTCCAATCACTACATCCCTAGCATCACCTCGCCGGACCCTATCCTGAAGAACGAGCAAGTGTGGGTCATCATACTGGCTCTCTCTGATCCGGTCATAAAGAGAAAACATGGAAGCTACACAAGCCAATACCCGCCGGGGCTCTGATAAATCCAATCTCACCATTTGGCCCGCTAAGGCCTGAACATCAAGTGCTAATGGTCTCTCTACTGCTGGAAGATATGCTAGACTCCCCAAACTCTCTGCTCTACGACTCAAGGCATCGGCCACTACATTGGCCTTCCCCGGAGGGTATAGAATAGTGATATAATATTCCTTAAGAAGCTCCAACCATCTCCTTTGACGCAAATTCAGATCCTTTAGCTTAAACAGATGCTGCAGACTACGGTGGTCAGTAAAAACCTCACAATGCACTCCGTACAAATAATGACGCCAGATATTCAAGGCGTGAAGAATGGCTGCTAGCTCGAGATCATGCACTGGGTAATTCTTCTCATGAGTCTTCAATTGGCGCAAGGCTTAGGCAATTACCCTGCCCTCTTACATCAAAACACAACCAATGCCTATCCTCGAGCCATCACAATATACTATATAAGAACTTGAAGTTGATGGCAATACTAACATTGGAGTTGAGGTCAATGCAGTCTTGAGCTTCTGAAAGCTCTCCTCACACTCGTCCGACCACCTGAACGGAGCACCCTTATGGGTCAATTTGGTCAAGGGCGAAGCAATAGAAGAAAACCCCTCCACAAAGCGATGGTACTATCCTACCAAACCAAGGAAGCTCCTCATCTCCGTAGCTGAGGACGGTCTGGGCCAACTCTGCACCGCCTCTATCTTCTTCAGATCAACCTGAATACCCTCACTGGACACCACGTGCCCCAAGAAAGCTATTGAGCCAAGCCAAAACTCACACTTGGAGAACTTTGCAAAAAGCTTCTCCTCCCTCAATCTCTGTAAAACAACTCTCAAATGCTGAGCATGCTCCTCTTGGCTACGAGAATATACATGATGTCATCAATGAACACAATAACAAAAGAATCCAAGTACGGTTGAAACTCGTTGTTCATCAAATGCATGAACGCTGCTGGAGCATTGGTCATCCCAAAAGACATCACCATAAACTCATAATGATCGTAACGAGTCCTGAAAGTTGTCTTAGGAATATCAGAATCCCGAATCTTTAGCTGATGATACCCGGATCTCAAATCATTTTTCGAGAACACCCTGGCTCCCTGAAGTTGGTCAAACAAATCATCAATGTGAGACAGAGGATACTTATTCTTGACTGTAACCTTGTTCAATTGCTTGTAGTCAATACACATTCTCATGGAACCATCCTTCTTTTTCACAAACAACACCCGCCAGTAGGCCAAATGAACCCCTTATCTAGGAGTTCCTGAAGTTTCTCTTTCAATTCCTTCAACTCCACCGGTTCCATACGATACGGTGGGATAGAAATAGGTTGGTTCCTGGCACTAAATCAATACCAAAATCAATATCCCTGTCAGGTGGCATGCTTGGCAGGTCAGCAGGGAACATGTCCGGAAAATCACAGACCACAGGAATAGAATCAATAGTGGGAGTCTCAACACTGACATCCTCACAAAAGCCAAATATGACAAACAACCTTTCTCCACCATACGCTGGCCTTCAGGTAGGAAATCACCCTACCAGGCACATACTTAATAGAGCCTCTCCACTCAACCCTCGGAAATCCTAGCATCTCTAAGGTTACATTCTTAGCGTGACAATCTAGATTAGCATGGCACGGAGATAGCCAATCCATGCCTAATATCACATCAAAGTCAACCATTCTAAGCAATAACATATCCACTCGGGTCTCCAGACCCCCAATAGATATAACATATGACCGGTACACACGGTCCACAATAATAGTATCGCCCACCGGAGTCGATACATGAACAAATGTAACTAAGGACTCACGAGGCATATCCAAAAAATGAGCAAAGTATGATGAAACATAAGAATACGTGGAACCAGGACCAAATACGACCGAAGCATCTCGGTGATAGACTTAGACAATACCTGTAATCACAACATCTGAGGCCATAGCTTCTGGTCTGGCTGGAAGTGCATAAAATCGAGCCTGACCTCCACCTCATCAACCTCCTCCTCTAGGGCGGCCTCTAGATGTCTGTCCCCTACCCCTAGTTTCCTGGGAGAGTGGTGAAGTAATTGGTGCTGAAGCTGAAGATTGGCTCCTCTGCTGGAATGAACCACCCAAAAAACGGGGACAAAACCTCTTGATATGACCCAGATCACCACACTCAAAGAAACCCCTCTCAGCAAATGACGGTGGGGACTAAAGGGAACCCCTAGAACCAGAATAACCACTAGAAGAAACATGCGCCGAGGAACCCTGAACTGATGGTGGCCGAGATGAACTCTGGGCTGGAAGAGCACTGAATAAGGAACGGATCGAATGAGAGCTGCGAGGACCATGCCTTGATGATGCACCACTGTAGGCTGGGCGAGCTGGCTGAGGTGGCCTAAATGAATGGCCTTTTTTGTGATGAGACTGACCTCCTCAATGAACACCACCAAAACTACCAGATCCTCGAGGCCTCTTCTTCTCCCACTCGACTCGCTCCTAGCGGCGAACTGACTCAATCTCTCTGGCAATGTCAACCACCTCCTCAAAAGAAGCCTCAGATACCCTCTCCCTGGTCAGAAACATCCGAAGCTGATAAGTGAGGTCATCAACGAACCTTCTGATCCTCTCCCTATCTATGGGAACTAGCCAGATAGCATGACGGGCTAACTCGGAGAACCTCATCTCATACTGCGTCATGGTCATGTCCCCTGACACAACTACTCGAACTGCTTGTGCAGCTGTCATGACCCCAAATCCTAATAGGTCGTGATGACGCCTATCGTGGAACTAGGATAGCCAACCATCACATAACTACACATTTCTTTTAATAAAATTCCTCAATATCATTAATAACCAGCATAATAAGTATAAAATTTCTCTAAGTTTTTTACCAAGTATAATATAATCTAACTGTCTAAAACTGTTCCCCAGAACTGGAGTCAACTGATCACGAACATCTATGAATAATACTAACACTGCTAATGACATAAAACAATGCCTCAGAACGAATACTAAATACTAATGAAGGAGGGGAAATGGAGAGGTTGTGGACGCTCAGCTACCTCAAAATCCCAAATGCTGACGCCGAACGAACGCATGTGACTATGGCTCAGAACCAGTACCTGGATCTGCACACAGAGGTGCAAGGAGTAATGATGAATAATGAAAATAAATCAAGTCTAAAGATAAGAAACACACAACACGAAACACCAATTCACAAATAGTAAAACTCCTGAGTCTCAATAAAGTATACATTTAATACATAAGTTTGAAAACCAGTTTCCATAAAAATCCTTTGAACAAGTATATTTTCAAATGTTTCTCGTTAAAACTCCCAAAATATCATTATAAAAGAATGAAATGAATCATAACCAAAACTCAGCAAAATATCATTATAAAACCGCCCCTCGGGCCAAATCATCTCTCATAATCAGTCACTCAGCACCTCACCATCACTCAGTAACAGTCACTCAGCACCTCACCATCACTCCTACCTCCCAAATCACTTGTCACTCGGCACTCAGCATTCAGCACTCGCACTCAGTAGGTAACTGCGCTCACTGGGGGCGTGTATAGACTCCGGAGGGGATCCTATAGCCCAAGCGCTATAAACAAGCCAAAAAATGGCAATCATCACTCAGGCTCTCGGCCTCTCTTATACCATAAATATCCTCACAATATTGGCCCTCAGCCTCACTCAGTCAGGCACTCACAACATGTCACTCGGGTAATAAATAAACAAGGTTCTCGACCCAAAACAGTATTTTATTTCAGGGATAATAATATCAACAATTCTGAGTGTCAAAAAATTTAACAAGAAAGACTGAGTGTAAATCATAATTTCTAAGTGAGGAATATCATAAAATAGCCCCCAAGGGGTTTAAACAGATCGGCATGATTCCCCAAACGTGGCTTACAACCCAAATATATCAAGAACATAGTAATATTATTTAACATATGATTTGAAAGCAGTTTCGCGACTCAATAGTTGCCTCAGAAGGAACAAATTTCCAAATTTCCAGTTCGTGCACGCCCCACACTCGTCATCTAGTGTGTGCGTCACTCCAAAATAGTGAAATGATGTAAGGTACGAGGTTTCATACCCTCAGGACAGGATTTAAAGACATTGCTTACCTCAAACTAACCCGAAAAGCTACTTCGCAACACGATTTCCCCTCGAATCAACTTCCGAGTGCTCCAAATCTATCAAGTTCAGATTTTTCACATCAAATTATGCTAGGGGGATGAAACGCAATCGAAAAATATCAACTTTATGCAGAAAACCCGAAATTAGCCAAAACCCGACCTCCGATCCCACATCTCGGAACTCGAAAAACTTTATACCAAAATGATCCTCATCATCTCACGAGTCTGTACATATAAAGAACTCTGAAATCGGAGTCTGAATGATCCCTCAAATCACCCCTAAAAGGTCTCTTAAACTCAAGCCCTTGTTTCCCCTTTTTCCACTGTTTTTCCTTAATTAAACACTGTTAGTTTGATCCTTAATCACATATAATCGATTTAATGAGTCCAAAAAGCTTACCTCAATGATGCACAAACGTTTTCCTCTTCAAAAACCCTCAAAAAACTAGGAACTCGCACAACAATGGTGAAAAGAGGGCTAAAAATCGTTAAGTCCCCTTTTTATACTTTATGCCCAGGATTTTCGCACCTGCGGCCCTTTTCCTCGCACATGCGGTCCACACCTACGCTTTAGGCGACCGCATCTGTGGAAATTCTTTAAACGGACCAAATCCCGTATCTGCGGCCCGCAAATGCGGCTAAAATTCCGTTTTTGCGGTTCTTCATCCAAGAGCCCTTGAGCCCGCACCTGCGATAAACATGGCCGCTCCTGCGGCTCGCGCATGCGGTCAAACATCCGCAGGTGCAAAAATCACAATAGCAGAAACACCAGAAGCTTAAAGCTGCATTTTCCAACTCCAAAATTCCTGTTAACCATCCGAAATCAATCCCGATCCCCTCGGGACCCCAACCATATATACAACCATATCATAAATGATCATTCAAACTTAGTTGCACTCTCGAAACACCCAAAATAACATCAAAACACCAAAATCACATCAAATTCAAGCCTATGAACTTTGAAATTCGTAAAATTCACCAACGATGCCGAAACTATCCAAAACACCTCCGATTGACCTAAACGTTTGCACACATATCAAAAATGACATTAAACCTGTTCCAACTTCCAGAATTCCATTCCGACCCCCATAGCCTATTTTCCATTGCCGACCGAAAATCACCAAAAACTAACTTTCGCCAATTCAAGCCTAATTCTACATCGGACATCACAAAAATATTCTGAAAACACTCCTAAGCCCCAAATCACCTAACGAAGCTATCCGAGCCATAAAATCTGCATTCCGAGATCATTTACCAATAAGTCAACTAGTTGAGTTTTCCAACTATAAAGCTATTTTTAGAGACTAAGTGTCTCAATTCTCGCTACAACCATTCTGAACCCAAGCCAACTGACTCTAACACATCATAAAAAGTATAACCAACCTATGACAAGGCAAAAGCAATAAATATAATGCAGGTTCTATGGAACGACCGGTCGGGTCGTTACAGCAGCTCCTCCCTGCGAGACCACGGTACATACTTTTCCAGGAAAAGAATGGAGAACTGATGCCAGGTAAGGGACATTGAATCAACAGGCCTACGCCTCTCATATGCCTCCTACCAAGTGAGTGCATCTCCTGAGAACCGGAAGGTAGTAAACGGGACCCCACTAGCCTCCAATATCCCAGTTGTGCGAAGAATCCTCTGACACTTGTCTAAGAAGCCCTAGTAATCCTCGCCCTCAGTACCACCGAAAGTCGAAGGCTGAAGTCTACCAAATATCTCCAACCTGCGCTGCTCATCGTCCGCCATAGATGGGACCAAAAAATCCTTGGCTGGGGAAACCGGCTGGGCTGGAGCTGCCCCCGGTGTCTGAAGCCTCTGTGTAACCTGCTCGGGTGTCCGGGTAGCTGGAGTCTGAGTGCCTCCCCCGGCCTGAGAAGTAGCGCCACTAGTAGACATAGCGACTGCCTGTGCAAGACTGGTGCACACAGCCAGAATCTGAGCTAGAGTCTCTTGAAGACTCGAAATCACAATAGGCATTGTCAGTGCCTGAGTCGGTCCTGCTTGAACATTTGCATCGGGGGCCTGATACTCAACAATAGGAGGATCCATAGGTACTTGCCTCGGCTGCTGCACAGGCTGCACTCCTCCCTCCACCAGGGACTCGATCGCGGCCTCGACCTCTCGCTGGTCTAGCTAGTGTCTAGTCACACTGATCGGTAGCACGAGTTTTTGCTCCCATATGCACACGCAAGTATACGTGGTCGTATAAGTAATATAATAATAAATAGGGTTGTCGAACCCACAGAGACTTGTATAAACTACTCACTACTTCACTATAATTGTTATTCAACCATGCCAAAATAAGATCCACTAGTGTAATTATGCTAAACTACAATTCTAGGAATTAACTAATTATCAAGTAACGAAAATGTTGATAAATATTCAGTAGAGACAAATATTCCAGGGTGGTGATTGTTTCACCATTCATATTGTATTCTAATTAATTCTCCCTTTCATATAATTCAATCATTGTTTCTAATTAATCGATAGTTGTTCTCATAGCCTTCTCCCGAAGCACTACTCGCCTATTCTCAATAGATTAACGCCCATATTCCTATGAAATTAATCTATCAGAATGCATTAATATTATGATATCTAATTAAGCACGGTGACTAGGTATATTCCTATCCTTAGCCACAAATCCGCTCCCCTTGACGGTTAAGATCGCGCTCTCTTCAAATCTTCTCTAATCTATACACGGCTTTCCCAAGCATAGCATATATAGTATATAGAACCTAACTGCTGGCCAAACAATTAAGCAATTAAACACAGAATTGAAGAAACAACCATATATTGAGCGAATTGTAATCAAGGTCAAATTAATGTCGGAACACAATATTCATGGCTAATCACAACCCCAGAACAATGGGTGTTTATCCACTCATGCTCAAATATGACAAAACC
The DNA here is from genome assembly GCA_005239495.1 of Nicotiana undulata. Taxonomy (NCBI): domain Eukaryota; kingdom Viridiplantae; phylum Streptophyta; class Magnoliopsida; order Solanales; family Solanaceae; genus Nicotiana; species Nicotiana undulata. The sequence goes on from ML247912.1 coordinate 59,557, forward strand.
CAATAGAAATCATATTACTCAAAGCAAGAGATGAAAAAAGAAGATTTGAAGGTCTAATTGTTCCAATTTCTACCCACAATGAAGTGTTCTCTCAATTTACTGCTCAAAAACTACTCTCCCCCTCTCTTGGGAGGAATTCTACTACTTATATAGGGTTTGGGGCAATAAAATCCTGTGTTTGCACTTTTAGTCCATGAATTTCCAGTGATTCGCCGCGGTCGCGACAGGACCGCGATTGACCGCAGTCGGCTAATTTTTTTGGATTCAGATCCTTCCACCGCGGTTGCAGTGTCCTTCCTTCAGTTCTCTTCTTGCTTTACGTTCAGTGCAATTCATGAATATCACTGTGATTGGACTCAAATTCCCATAGTTGACTCCAATTTGCTCCAATGTCCTCTCCTCATGACATGTAACCTGCAAAGCACAAAAGACAATAATCAGAGCATTTTGTTATCAATATTTACGTTAAAACAACACAAAGTGTGGTTCATTAGGATCATAATTATATTTAAATTCACCAATCATCAACACCCCACACTTAAACCTTTGCTCGTCCTCGAGCAGCTAAACCACACTCTAAGGCCTAATCCTCTCAAGCATTACCCCTTTTTGTGCCACACCTAGCATTTTACAAGAACACCCCAAGTTGTGAAACAACCACACCTCAAAAGAAGACTCTACATGCCATGCCACACTTTTGCTTTCTCAAGGTACTCTTTACAAAGGTGAAAACTTACCTTTTCTTCCTGAATTACATGCCCTCACATCACACAATTGAGGGAAGTTCCACAATGATAAAATAAGAAATAACAGGAACTTTAGATGGAAAGAATTCACTCACTCTCAACAAAGAACATTCACATGTCACACAGATACGCCATAAGCTTGCCCGTAGTGTAATACTCTACTAATCGAGTTCATTAATTCTAAGATCAATAGGTCTTTATTTGGTTGTAATGTAGGCTAAGGGACGGGTAGGATACATTAAAGTATAGTGACTAACCTCCCTAAGCACTTTTAATACATTTACTTCCACTTTAAGCCCAAATTTCTTGCTCAGCCACTTGTTTTCCACATTTTGTTTCATAATCACCCCACTTTTCTCAGGTGCAACTACCATTTTCGTGCCACTCAATATCAAGGACTAAGTGTGTTCATTGTCCTTTTTCTTCTCTTTTTTTTCTTTTCTTTTTTTTTCTAAGTGGCTTCACTTCTTTTATATTATTGCACCTTTCATTCTATTTCCATGATTTCCCTCCCCGACCACACCACCACCCCACACTTAGCCTTTTATATATTTTCTAACAATTCAAGTGCTCATAGGGGGTACAGGGTTCAAACAATCGAGCTATTCAAACACATGGATATGGGTCGTTACATGGTTATCAAAGAAACAGGCTTTAAGCTCAACGGAGTTAACTATGGTACATTATTTACAGGTGGATATATATATTTATGTAGGCTTCACAAAGAAGTGCCTATGTCCTTTCTAAGACCAAATAAACTTCTATTTTGCTTCGTACACACACAAGGCAAGTTCTAGGTATCATATGCAGACATAGAATAAATCGTAATCACTTACACACACATGGAACGTAATCCATTCCGAATCCGTTCATCAACACACTCAAGTGCGTATTCAAGTTAGACACAGTGTGCAAATTTAAGGCATAATACAAGAGTCCACAAGTGAGCCTAAGCGTCGCACCCTTGGGTTTGTTTTGATTGTTTTCAGGTGTGTACACGGAGGGGTGCATTCTTGCCTTTACCCTTTTAGCCCAGGAGGATCGTAATAACTACTAAAAGAAATCTACCTAACCCGGTTCAAGCTTAACCCTTGGAAAAGAACCGTGGTCAAAATAAAAACCAAGGGGGAATTGCTACACTACTTAAAAAGAAAATGAAAAATCTTTTTTTTTGGTCTTTTATTTATACTACTTCCCTCAAGAAGACTGTCTAAGTGGTCCGTCATCTTTTTTTTTTAAAGCAATCTGCTAGGCAGGGCCTATGGCTAGTTTTTATTTATAAACATTATTAAGAAAAACGATGTCATGTTGTCCTACCAAAAGTAGAACTATAAGAAATGAAATAACATCATGCCTATTATCATACTTGGGCTTTTGAGGCCCAAGTATGATATCACAAGATGAACTAATATGCTTATGAATGAAATACTCTAAACCTTGTACAAAAACTAGCCCTTTACATTGGCCATATTCAGCGCTCTCTTTCAAATTTTTGTCAAGGTTGCCTGTTTGAACTTGTATGATCCACAACTCCTTTATGATAAGTAGACTCCCATGAATGAGTGAGATGTAGCTCCAGACTTGTCCCTGTAATTGCTTCCAATTGTGGCTATCTGTTGCCACTATCCAGTTCTTTATCACTGTGTTACATGTCCCTCCTTTTGCTCCTATTTTATGCATGTGCCATGTGTTAATCTGTAATATTTTTGATGTACTGTGCTCCCTATATATCCACGTTGTTGATTTAAGTGAAATCTTTATCCAGATATATTGTAAACTGTCTACAATTCGTTCTAAAAATTGTTGCCTTGACCTAGTACTTCTGATACACGACCACATCTTTGTTTCATCCAGCTTCGTATAGTTGCTGATGCTGCCTCTACCATTTCCTTCAATGAGTTGTGTTGTAAATGCCTGACTCCCTGTATGTGTTGTTGATCTCACTTTCCTACTCTCATATTCTGTTATTTCCATTTTTGAAGATTATTTTTTCCTCTGTACCAAATGTGCACAGTTTTACACCAGTCCATTATGTTGGTATATAGCTGCCTCTCTCTTTGTTGTTTTGTGTCATGGACAATGTTGATCCCTTCATTTTTCATGGGGGTATAAAACATGTCAACACCTCTCCAGATGAAAATCCAACTGAAACAGTCCATTCTAACTCTAGGTAGCTGAATTGTAGTCGTCGCACATCTTCTTGCTACTATGCTTATGCATATCTTTAGCTCCTCACCAGTGGATTGAGCACAAAGTGCTAATACCACCACCTGGTAAGTCATTAAAGGATATGGCATAATTACAGTAGCGGTTCATGCAAAAAAGTAAACCTCGTTAGTAAAACAAACATTCACCAACTTCTCCTCCATTTGGATTTGAAGTTGATGATCCCTGGTATTGTTTTTTCCATTTCCACACTTCTGCAATGTTTGATGGTGCATTGATCATCTTGACCTGTCCTAGTAATTGCCTGACTTCCTGTAAACCTTTTCCCATTCAGCTCAATTCGATTAAACATTCTGAGCATCTTCTCTAAGTTTGTATCTTTCCCAGTCCTAGTAATTGTCGACCCCATGTTTCTCCATGTTGCATCAAGACTTGTCCAGATATAGGTTCCTGGCACTCTGTGTGCTTTTCCGTGCTGTAGTTTGCATTTCCTTGTGTGATTCTTTATGTTTGAGCTAAACCCTGCATATCTACAGCAGCAGCTACACATAGCAGCACCTCTTGACATCATTGAAATCCTCCTTGAGCCTAGACCATTGCTTTCCTTTAACACCTTCTCATTGGGTTGGGTGCAAAGCACTGATACCACCAACAAAGAGTTCATTAAAGGCAAAAGCAAATAGATCTTAATTGTACATCGTTTCTCCTTGTTCTTGTCCTCCTCTTCCATTCTTACTTTGTTGTCCTCCTCTTCCTCTTCCATTCCCAACTGCAGCATCAGTTTGATGTTTGCATTTTCACGTGTCCAAAAAACTGTGCATCTATGCAATATTGTCCTGTTTACCAGTTCCTCCTCCAATTGGATTCGAAGTTGAAGAACACCAACTCCTTTCACCTGTCTTTCTCGTTTCCTTTTGATCCTTTGTTGCCTGTGTTGTGTTGTAATTGTCTGACTCCCTGTATGTGGTGGTGACTCCATAATCCTGCTCAATACTTCTGCTGTTTTATCCCAATTCATCAAGACGATATATAGTTGTTCCTCTCTTGGTTGTTCTATGTTTAGGACAATTTTGATTTTTCCATTTGTCATTGAGGTGTGTCCATGCTTTGTCTTGCCATAACATGTCCTTACCTCTCCAAAAAGAACCAATTGAACCTGTCCCCTCTAACTCTGGTCAGTAATGAATTCTTCCTCGATCATATGCTTGATACTACTTCCAACTGCCTCACATTGGGTTGAGTGCTATTCTCCTCCAGATGTCTTTGAACATAAAGGGTTGCTGTGAATGCTCCTGTTAATCTCACCTCCTTGACTTTCTTCCCCTCCTTGCCTAATGTGCTGCAACATTCACCCTCACATATGGCTTGTCTAGGTTCACCAGCCATCTTCCTTGTATACTGTCTAGGAAATCTTTTCCTTTTTTCTGTCAGCTTTCTACACTTCCTTACATCATGCTGCTCATTTCGATTTAACATTCTGGGTAGCTTCTCTATCTCTGCATCCTTTCCTTTGTTATGTTTCTTCCAGTTCCTTTTCACCTCTATCATATGGTTCCCATTTCTCTTAGCCAGTTTGGGCAATGATGTGCCACTTTCTACCAGTTTTCTATTACTCGTCAACCTTGTACTAATCCCCGACCTTAATGTAGTTCTGAAGCTTAAGATCTGGGACATTTGTACACTCCCCAAGAACCTTTGTCTTCCAGTTTTGTATCCAATGATTACATCCAACCTGCTGAGGTTCAGCCAAGCAGTCCTCCTCTCCTGTATGTCTATGTCTATTTGTGATTTCCTCTCAGTGGATTGAGGGCTAAGCACTGATACCACCACTTGAGAGTTCATCAAAAAATGAAGCATAAACATATGAGCTGTACCTGCAAAAAAGAAAACCAAGTTAAGAAGACTGATGTTCACCATACTCTCCTTCCAAAGAATTCAAATATGCTGAACATTTTTGTCAAATCCTTTCTGCTCTTGATACTTGTCTTTTTCTTTCCTTCCCATTCTTAGTTCCTTGCTACCTTTACTCGAAGATATGGGCATTGTGACTTATCATCATTGAGGATCCTCCTACTCATAGTGTCTAACTCCCAAAAGTGATGGCACTCTATATCTCCATTGTCCAGGGCATAGTTAGTTAGGTGATCTGCCAACTTATTCCCCTCTCTGAATACGTGTGTTACCCTTAGATTGCATTGATCCCTTAGTCTCCCCACTTCTTCAATTTTGTCAGCTATATTCCAAGGAGGTTTCCACTCTCCTTCAATGACCTTTTTGATCAGCAATGAGTCAGTTTGTAGCCAGATTTGTACATGTTGCATTGCGCTGCATATCCTTAATGCTTCTACTATTGATGTGGCTTCTGCTTCATTATTCGATCCTTCCCTAATCTCCCTTCCATTTGCATAAATCAGATCTCCATGTTCATCCCTCAAACAGTATCCAATGGTGCTTCTCCCTGGGTTTCCTCTGCTCGCACCATCTGTATTCACCTTGATCCAGCCTTTTTGTGGTAGTTCCCACATCACCTTTTCATACTTCAGTTTAGGGGTGTAATTTTGTAGCAAGTGAAGGATCTCATGCCACCTATGAGGTACCCTAATGCCAGGTTTCCTTAACTGTACTAGTGATTGCATAGTTGTTGAAACTTGGTATATTACTCGATTAACTGAGATAGCATCTCCATACTTCCAGCTGTTCCTCCTCTTCCATAGTTCCCAAAGAATGACTGATGGTAAGGTTTGCATGATTGGTTTCATCCTTGGTAACACCTGGGCAGTCCAGCACTTAGTAACAGCTTGGTGTAATGAGAGTCCATCCATACTAATACCTGCTCGATTGAGGAAATACTTCCATACAGTCGAGGCTGCATTAGAGGTAAAGAAACAGTGGACTAATGTTTCCTCCTTAGGTTGTGCACAGCACCAGCATCGTGAGGTCATGAACTACCCTAGCCTCCTCATGAAGTCATCCAATGGCAACTTAGATTTCCACACCTTCCACATAAAAAAGGAGATTTTGAAGGGTACTCCTTTCACCCACATCATTTTATAAGCTTGCCTAGGATTATCCCTTCTCCTAATGTATTCCCATGCTGATTTTACAGAAAAATTGCCCCTGCTATCAAGCATCCAAAATGGAGAGTCGAGTACTGATTCCATAGCTGGAGGTTTAACATTTTCTATTATGTGCATAGCTAAATCACCTGGCAGTAATTCCATCAGCATGCCAACATTCCATGCTTCACCTTCAACCACTTCATACACATTCTGAATATCTTCATTAATTCTAAAATCATGTGGTACTACAAAATATAGGGCACCTAGCCCAGTCCAGTTGTCGAACCAAAAGAGTGATGATCCCATTCTTGGTTTCCACAGAATCTGCTGCTCAATCAATTCTCGGCATTCAATCATCTTTCTCCAGACATGTGATCCATATCTCCATGAAACTACTACTGCATTCATTTTTTTGCAGTATTTCTGACTCATAAACGAACTCCACAGGCTAGGTTTTGTTCTGAAGTTCCACCACAGCTTACAGAATAGTGCTTTTGAGACATCGTGCAATGATCTGAAACCAATACCTCCCTCATCAGTTGGCATACACAAAGTCGTCCATGATGCCCAGTGTCTTGTGTTTCCCCCTATGTTACTGCTCCAGAAGAACTCGGCAAACATTTTGTGTAGCCTATTAATGACATAACCTGGTGGATTCACTGCTGACAATAAATGGATTGGCATGCTTTGTAGTACATTAGCTATGAGCACTAATCTTCCCCCTATAGATAGCATTTTGCCTTTCCACGATTGTAACTTATCCATCACCTTCCTCATCAGATCCTGATAGTAGGCCATTCTCCTTCGTGCATAGAATATAGGACAACCTAGGTATGTAAAGGGGAATTCCTTACTCGCAATACATGTTATCCTCTCAACCTTTCTAACCACCCCCACATTCGTCGAATGGTGCATATAGATAGCTGATTTTGATTTGTTTACCAGTTGTCCTGAGGCTTTCTCATATGCATGTAGCACTTGCATAATTAACCTTAATGATCTTGCATTAGATGATGAAAATATTATAGTGTCGTCCGCGTATGCTAAATGATTTATCTTTGGACTCCATTTTGGCATACCAAATCCATGAAAGTATACATTATGATGCAGTGCATTGAGTCCCCTCGACAGTGCTTCAGCAGCTAGAATAAACAGAGTGGGAGATAGTGGATCCCCCTGCTTTACCCCCCTTGAAGACTTGAAAAATCCATGAGGCTGGCCATTCACTAGTATAGAGTACCAATTATTCGAAATCAGATCAAAGATTAGCCCAATAAAACATTCTGAAAATCCCATTTTCCTTAGCATTTTGGTCAAAAATAGCCATGGCAATCTATCATAGGCTTTGGCCATATCTAGTTTGATAACTACGTTTGGGCCAAACCTTGTTCTCAATCGTATATCAGTTATGATTTCCTGTGTCAGCAGAACATTTTCCACTATACTTCTCCCCTTCACAAAACCTGCTTGCTCTTCTGAGATCAAGTTGGGTAACATGTCCACAATTCTTTCGTGAATAACCCTCGAAAAGATTTTATTGACAAAGTTGCTTAGGCTTATTGGCCTCAAATCTGCAAAGGTACTGATCTCTTTCCTCTTAGGCAATAACACCAGGTTAGTGTGTGTCATATGCTTAGGTAGTTGTTGCCCACAGAAGAAAGCTCTAACCATATTAACCACATCCTCCTCAATTAAGTCCCAACAAGACTGATAAAATGCTCATGTAAAGCCATCCGGTCCACCTGCTGAGTCTGCACTTAATCCCATCACAGCCAATTTAACTTCATCATTTGTAGGCATAGCCATTAGCTTATTATTCTGTTCCATGTCCACCAATGTAGGCACATGATTTATAATATCAAAGTCTGTAGGAACTTCATTCTCATTGAACTGATTCTTATATAATTGAACAGCCTCCTCAGCAATCAGCTCATATTCTTCTATCCAGTTATCTCCACTGCCCTTAATTCTTGTCAACTTTAGTCTTTTTATTCTTCCATTAACTTGCGCATGAAAGAATTTTGTGTTTCGATCTCCATCCTTGAACCACATCATCCCGGATTTTTGTCTCCAGAATTGTTCCTCGACTGCCAGATATTTCATCATCTCAGCCTGCACTTTTCGCAATCTAGTTTTGTTCATTTGTGTTGGCCTTGCTTCAAACTGCCTTTCATGTACGAGAACCACCTCTTCAAAGCTTGCTATCCTTTGAAATATGTCCCCATAAGTTGCTTGACTCCAACTGGATAATGCCTTCTTAACTTTTTTCATCTTGAAGTTGAACAAAGTGAAAGGATTTGCCATGAAGTCTGTTGTCCAGTGCTGCTTAACCACATCTCTGAATGTTTCATGCTTAGTGCCGAAATTTAGAAATCTGAAAGCTTTCTTGATTGGCCCTGCTTCTATATCACATTTCAACTGTAGAGGACAATGATCAGACCCTATCTTGGATAGATGAGTCACTTCCAACCCTGGGAAAATTTGTTGTAACTCAGCATTACCAAAACATCGATCCAGCCTTTTAAAGATGCAATATTCCTCTGAACGACCATTCCACCAAGTATAAATACTTCCTTTGAACCCCAAGTTAGTCAAGTTACATGTGTTTATGCAGTGCCTAAAATCATCTACCTTATTGATGTGTACATGCAGCCCGCCATACTTTTCTTCTCCATCCCAAATGACATTAAAATCACCCCCCACGAGCCATGGTGTATTCATATCTTTGGCCATTGCATATAGGGAGTCCCACTGTTCAATCCTCTCTATTGAGTCACATTTGGCATACACTAAGGTTAGGATCAGTTCCACATGTGATTCTGTATGAAAAAGCTTCAAGGTCAACTGTTGCACCATATTGTATAAAATTGTAACTTCAAAAACTTCATCTATGAAAGCCCATATCTTGTTAGAAACATTAACTATTGCTTGAGCCAATCCTATTCTTCTTCGATATCTTTCTACTTTGTTCGATTGCTGCATTGGTTCCATTATACCAATAAATTCAAAATGCTTCTGTCTATGCATAGTGATCAGTCTCTCAAATGCTTGCATGGTGTTGACTGATCTAACATTCCAAATTAGTGCATCCATTACTAGATTATGGATTTAGATGATGTCCTCCTAGTTTGTACCCCGCCTACAGGAATTTGAGGGACTTCTTTGTTGTTTTTTCTTCTTCCTTTTGCTCCAGATTTTCCTTTATCAATGTGCCTAGGTGATAGGTCTCCTTGTCTGGCCACATTGAGAAAGTTTTGTGCTGAAGATTCTTCATCCAAGTCTTTCCCAATCTGCTGCTCATTCAACTCCAGTTCATTAGCATGTTCTCCACCTTGTACTAAATCTTCATTGATGTTAGATGGTGCTATAAGCTGATCCATTCCTTGTTCAGTTACCTCCTGCCCTGACTTCAATGTAACAGGAACCTCCTTGCCTTGCATCACCTGAGATTCAATAACTTGATTCTTTCCTTTATTGATAGAATCATCAATTCCTTCACCATGCACTGGTCCCCCTGGCTCAATATTCTGAATATCTGCCCCTTTGTCAAGTAGAGTATTCACTCCTTCTCCTTGTGCATTTTCCTCGTTTACATTGGCAGTACCTTGATCTTTGACTGTAGCTATTGGATCCTCGATTTTATTTGCCTTTGTTTTGTCATTCATACTTTGATCTTCTTATTCTATAGTTTCTACATCATCCTCTTCATCACTTTGCATTTCATCTGGAATCTCTCCTTCTTCAGAGTCAACTTCAGTTTGGTTCACCCATAGTCTACCTCCTTGCCAGTTTACTTTCTCTTTGCTCACAAATTGATCATACTCTGGGTCCTCAACTTGTTCATTGTCTACAATTTTGTCCAGTTCTTCATTAACCCCAGTATCCTGAGTTGGTACCTCTTGGTATGATGTATTTGTAGCCACCTTATTCCCCTGGAAAGTTCTCTGGACCCACTGATGTGTGGACTCTTTCTGCTGTTTCCCCTCTTTGTTCTGTAGCTAATCCTTCCCGATGCTGCCCATTCCCTACTACACCTTGCTTGACAGTAGGAGTAGATGAATTGAGGCTCTTTCCACCTGCATTTTTAGTTCCAACCTTGTGTTTCTTCCTTTTGTCATTCGTAAGAGACTTGGGATTATATGGGAGTGCTGCAACATTCAACCTATTACTGTTAGGAGCATTTTGCACAGACATTTGCCTACTGCTGTCATCTACCAAAGCAAGCTGGTTATTCTCATTGGCTTCACTGTTGTGAACTTCCAATCAGTCTGCTTCTCAACTGGAACTAGAGCCTTGTCACCACTATCAATCTGCTTTCCTTTTCCTTTGCTTCGATTAACTTCCTTCCACTGTTCTTTACACGTAGTACCCACATTACCTACTACTTTCCCACTCGTCAAAACCATTAAGGTGCCATGTTGATTAGCATTTACTAAAGCAGTAGATTGCTCGATATTTTTTCCAGCTTCCTTAGCACTTTGCTGCTCATTACCAGTGCTCCCCACTAGTTCTGGATGAAGTCGCCAACATTCCATCATATCATGTCCTTGTAATTTTCACTCTTTGCAATACTTCGGCAGGTAATCATACTTTATAGTGACCCATTCCGTACGCACTTTATTCGTCAATTCATTCCTAATGTCCATACGCACTTTCTTCGGCAAATCATCTAAAAGATCAACTAGTACCTTAACACGCGCGCAATTTGGTCTCGTCTTATTAATTGTAGCCATATCCAAGTGAAGTGGCTTTCCAACTGCTGAAGTCAGGGCAAAAAGGCATTCCTTTGCAAAAAACGTTGGCAATAAATTTGGAAAAGAAATCCATGCCATTACCTTTGACGTCTCTTCGCCGACTCTAAATTTATGATCGTAAATCAGTGTTCGCAATTGATATTCGCGACCAGCTTTATCCTTCACATAATACACTGGTTTTGACGTAAAGTTGATGAAGTCTTTCCATAAAGTCAGTGGCACTAGCACATGCCTATCACGAAGGTATCCGATGTTGCATTCACCTTTAATTCCACATTGGTTAGGGATAATTTGACGTAATTCATTGAGCTGCGGCCATCCATATGAAAATTTGCAAACTACAGCGTATTTCAATCCTTCAATAACGTTCATACGTTCAACCTCCGCTTCCGTAAACTCAACAACAGGCTGTCAATTCATTACAAAAGCTTGACGCGATTGAATTGGAGCAGCAGAGCTCGCTCGTTCATCCATGGCATCATTCAAAGTAGCAGGTTTTAACAGTTTTGAAAAATCTAAAGGCTGAGAATTTAACGTGGAGGGCTGGGTAATGTTATTTATGGTTGCTGGTGGTTGGGCGACGTTGGGAGGGGGCTGACCAGCCGGAAGGGAGGGCTGGCCGCCGGCCAAAGTGGCCATGGCAGCGTTAGTCAAGAAATCGCACAGTAGTCGCCTTTTAGGAGAGAGAACAGAGCGTTAGTCCATTACTCATGTGTAAGTGGTCCGTCATCAGGAAGAGTCTCCTACAATTTTTTTTTTGTTTTTTTTTTTTAGATTTTGACTTACACCCTCAAGAGATCCGTTGAAAGGTGTCCATCTTCGGGCCAAGACGATAAAACAAAACAAAATTAAAACAGTATATACACAAATCAATTAACCTATACAACTATACAACAACAACAAACAAGTCTTCCACCCCACACATAAAAATATGGCATGCCCTCATGACAAATGACAATAAAGTACAAGGGGGTAAGGAAACTTCCCTGGAGCTCAGTCGGAGTCAGAAATGGAGGCCGGGTCCAATTTGCAGGCCCTTCCAATGGCGCGGAACCACGCCATGAATCTGCTTTCTGATTTAGCCTACCACGTGGACATCGCATCCAACCGGATATGAAGGCTATCTACGGAGGTGCGCAAAAGAGCTACATCCTCCTCCAAGGAGGGCATTCCGGTGCCAGACTGGGACCTAGAGGGTCTTGCTCCATCATGAGACCTCCGTGGTGGTGCAGCAGGGGGTGGGACCGCCTCATCATTATCAATTTCTATGGGCGCAGCAACGTCATTGCCCACATTTATCTTTGCAGCTCTGAAGGCAGCCTTCTTCAGCAATTTCCCGTCACTGGGCTGTTCTGGCGCATCCGCTAATCTGCACAACCTCGTGACCAGGGAGAGAAAGTAGAACCCTTTGGTCAGTAATGGGGACCTGATCATCATTTCATCCCCAATCACCTGGGCGACATCAAAGTCCATCCCATTGACGAAGCACCACACCATCACAGCCCGCGGTCCATTCACATCAGTAGTATTGCTGGATTGCAAAAAATGGCTACAAATCACGGTGAACCAGCACTTGGCCTCCCAGGTGAAAGAATTAGAATTTGGAGTTATGTTTTCCTTCACCCAGGTAGGTTGCACACCCAGACCGATAGATTCAATCAGCATGTTCCAATTTACCACCGGAGATTGGTAGGCCTGGTAGTATCCTATAGACCCAATGAATTTCCTCCACGGAGGCATCCACCACTTTGCCCTTAACCGTGAATGATCAGAGCTTATATTCCGGGCAGTTCGCATAGAACTCCCGGACCATCATTATGTTCGCAGTCTCCGGCTCCCCAAAAAGGAAGTCCAACCCTCGCCTTCGGATCTCCTCATACATGGAAGGGTTTTCAAATTGCAGGGCTGCCCGGTCTATTGGCACTCCCACGACACAATTCGTGGCAGCCTTAGCGTTGAATCGGTCTTCTGCCTCTTGAGAGTCAAAATGGGTTGCGTCCCAGGTTGGTTCTTATGTGCTGGAAGTGTTTCTACGCTTACAGGGGGCCATGATACCTGCAACCAAAGAGGGACAACCGTTAGGGTGGTCCTAGAAATGTGCCAGTCGGGTGATTACTCAGACTTCACCACCCGCCGGTCACTAACCAAATCAAACTCGCCAAAAGTTGCCAATGTACAACATTGTGTGGGCCACATTGTCAACACATACATACAAGCCCCATTGTTACTACAATCTCCTCCACTTCCAACATACTGACCCAATTAGGCCCCCAACAACAGTAATGTCCCCCAATTAGCAATACAAACTACCCACATAGGCCCCCAAAATAGAGTAAAATTTGACATTCTTCAACACCCATGGTTCATGGACCACCCCACCCCACACTTGATAGTACCATTATTAAGCATACCCCACACTTCACAAATTAACCCTAAAGTGGCCAAACCTACCATATAGCAAGTCAAAACTCGGTGGGGAACAACCATTATCCAACAATATTCAAGATCTTACTACAAAAAAACTAATTAAAAAGCAAAAATTACATAAAAGAAAAAGAGAAAAAGAAAAACTTACTTGAAGAGGTTAACAATGGTGGAGTGAGAGGAAGGAGTGAGAGAGGGTCTGTTGTTGGGTGGGAGGGAGGAAGAAGAAGAATGTTTTGGGTGAAGAGGAAGAAGAAGAAGGGGAAATTTATGGGGGTTTTGGGTTGAGGGAGTTGAAGAGAGAAAGAGGAAGTGGGTTGTTGGGTGGGGAGAAGAAGAAGGAGTGGGGTTTTGGGTTATTGGGGTCGTGTGGGTAGTGGGTGAGGAGGGGGGTTCTTAAATTAAAACAAAAAAAAACATACCTGGGCGTGACAGATCTCACCGCGGTCGCGCCACGGCCGCGGTGAGGTTCAGATACCTGTTTCTACCGCGGTCGCGCCGCAGTCCGTCGCGGCCGCGGTGATGTTCAGAGAGGTTATTTTTCCGTGGTCGTGCCGCGGTCTGCCGCAGTTGAGAGAAGGACTTTTACCGCGGCCGCGCCGCGGTGACGGTCTTCTGAGGCCTTTCAGCTTGGTTTTGCAATTTACTTAGTTTTAACCTCGTTTTCACCTTACCAGATTTGTTCTATGCCCCAGGCTTTTGTTCAACACTCTCAACAATTGTCCTGCACACTAAAAAAATCATGTTAAGAAAATACTACTACCATGGGTTTCCTCCCACGAAGCGCCTGATTTAACGTCGCGGCACGACGAGTACAACAATCAATGAGTTGCCTCCCATGAAGCGCCTGATTTAGCATTGCGACACGATGCAAAGTCTCGCCCCACTAATCAGCGAGCATGACCTTGGTCTTCTCACGATTCATGGCACCACCCCAATAGTGCTTGACTCTATGACCATTCACCAAAAATGTTCTTTCACCATGTATAGCTCGCAGCTCAAGCGCACCATAAGGAGTGACTCTTACTACTTCAAACGGGCCAGACCATCTCGATTTCAGCTTTCCAGGAAACAACCTCAGCCTAGAATTGAATAACAATACATGTTGGCGTGGCTCAAATTGTCGTGGTTTAATGTGCTTGTCATGCCTTCTCTTGGTCTTCTCTTTGTAAAGTTTGGCATTTTCATACGAGTGCAGCCTGAACTCATCTAATTCATCCAACTGCAGCAATCCTTTCTCACCCGTGGCTTCAAGGTTCATGTTTAGCTTTTTTATGGCCCAATATGCTTTATGTTCGAGTTCAACGGGCAAGTGACACACCTTCCCATAGACCAACTTGTACGGTGACGCCCCAATTGGCGTTTTGTAAGCTGTTCTATATGCTCATAAGGCATCATCAAGCTTTGCAGCCCAATCTTTCCTGTTCACACTCACTGTTTTCTCCAATATTTGCTTTATTTCTCTATTGGAGACCTCAGCTTCTCCACTTGTTTGAGGGTGATATGCAGTCGCAACTCGATGACGGACTCCATATTTAGCTAAAAGGTTATTCAACAACCGATTGCAAAAATGTGTTCCTTCATCACTAATCAAGGCACGTGGAGTCCCAAATCTCGAGAATATGTTCTTCTTCACAAACGCAGCTACAACCATGGCATCATTTGTTGGCAATGCAATTGCCTCCACCCTCTTCGACACGTAGTCAACTGCCATTAGAATGTATTTGTTACCTCTGGATGTTGGGAATGGACACATAAAATCTATCCCCCACACATCAAAAATCTCTACCTCCAGGATATTGTTCAAGGGCATCTCGTGCTTCCTCGTGATCGTTCCCGTTCTCTGGCACTGGTCACACTTTTTAACAAATGTGTGGGCGTCCTTGAATAGAGTTGGCCAAAAGAACCCAGATTGTAGCACTTTCGTCGTTGTTCTATCGCCACCATGATGGCCTCCATAGGGTGAGGCATGACAATCATACAACACGAGTTCCACCTCTTTGTCAGGAATACATCTCCTCATCAACTGGTCACCACATTCTTTGTACAAGTATGGCTCATCCCAGTAGTAAGACTTCACATCACATAAGAACCTCTTCCTTGCCTCAGATTCTATTTCTGGGGGAAATACCCCACTCACCAGATAATTCACAAAGTCAACATACCATGGAGGAGGGTCTTGGGTTATAGCAAAAAGTTGCTCATCAGGAAACACTTCTTTGATTTCTCCACCCTCCTCCACATGGTCATGATTTTACAGCCTTGACAGATGGTCCGCTACTTGGTTTTCAGTGCCCTTTCAGTCTCGTATCTCCACATCAAATTCCTGCAACAATAACACCCAGCGCATCAATCTAGCTTTGGATTCCTTCTTTGTAAATAGATACCTGATTGTTGCATGATCTGTGTGGACTATGAATTTTGTTCCCACCAAGTACGCCCGAAATTTTTCAAAGGCCCACACCACAGCTAGCAGCTCCTTTTCAGTGGTGGTGTAATTCTGTTGTGTAGAATCAAGGGTCTTACTCGCATAGTAAATGGAGTAAAACACCTTGTCTCTCCTATGGACGAGCACTGCCCCCACTGCATGGTCACTTGCATCACACATAAGTTCAAATGGTTCGGACCAATCAGGTGCAACAATTATGGGGGCAGCCACCAATTTCTTCTTAAGCTCCTCAAATGCCTTCAGGCAGGCTTCATCAAAATTGAACTTGACATCTTAAATACGAAGCAGAGCGACCTCATCTTGCTTGCTTCTGGCGAAGCTTCTAGCTCTAAATAATTGGAATTCTGGTATGGCAGGAATACTGTCGACCATTACGAGCGATAGCTATAGTGAGAGTCATTGTAGTGTACTATTTGAGTTAGTTCACTCTGATGTACGGGGGCCTGCCGTAAAATAGCGTTCTTCGTTACGTCGTCGATCTTCAAATTTCTTCGGTTATGCCGCTCCGCCAGCAAGGAGCGCAAGCTACTCGATTTTCTTTCTTAGCTGCTCTAGATTCTATTAGGATCCGCTCTACAGATACCATCAAATCCCAGTTTCCGAGATACCACATCAGCCTTATCACCACTAATCCTAGGTTATCAGGGGACGCTAGGCATCGGAATTCAAAAAGTTCTCTTTTTTTTTGTCAGCGGATTTCGCTCATCAAGTTCTTCTTTGATCTGCCGCTGTTAGAACACCACAATATTCGTCTTTTTGGGGTTAATGTTCTCAATGGTGANCCAGCAACCTGCACAAAGGAGTAGCAATTTTAGAAAGATCTTTAATAAAGCGTCTATAGAATCCTGCGTGTCCCAAGAAACTCCGAACACCCTTCACAGAAATTGGTGGAGGTAGTTTTTCAACTGCCTCCACCTTTGCCTTATCAACTTCGATGCCACTCCTTGACACTCTATGACCCAAAACAATGCCTTCCTGCACCATGAAGTGGCACTTCTCCCAATTTAAGACCAGATTTGTTTCTTCACAACGGGCCAACACCATGCCCAGATTTGTCAAACAATTATCATAAGATGACCCAAAGACCGAAAAGTCATCCATGAATACCTCCACGAAGGTTTCCACCATATCTGTTAAAATAGCCATCATACATCTCTGGAAGGTGGCTGGTGCATTACAAAGACCGAACGACATTCGCTTGAAGGCGAAGGTGCCATAAGGACAAGTAAACGTCATCTTCTCCTGATCCTCTGGGCATATGACACTTTGATTATATCCGGAGTACCCATCAAGAAAACAATGATACTCATGTCCAGCTAATCTGTCCAACATTTGGTCAATAAAGGGGAGAGGGAAGTGATCCTTGGGGGCTGCCTTGTTGAGCCTTCGATAGTCAATGCAAACTCTCCATCCCGTACAGTGCGGGTAGGAATCGGCTCATTCTTCTCATTCTCAATCACGGTCATCCCTCCCTTTTTGGGCACACATTGAACAGGGCTCACCCAGTTGTTGTCAGAAATAGGGAAGATGATACCTGCATCCAGCAATTTTATGACTTCTTTCTTCACCACTTCTTTCATGATGGGATTTAACCTCCTCTAATGCTCAACACTAGGGCGGTGTCCCTCCTCCATAAATATTTTGTGCATACAAAACAAGGGACTGATTCCCTTAATATCTGCAATGGTCCACCCTATTGCCTTTTTGTGCTCAGGAAGTATTCTGAGCAATTTCTCTTCTTGTGGCTTGGTCAGGCTGGACGAGATGATCACGGGCAATGTTTCAGAGTTTCCCAAATAAGCATAGCGCAAAGGTGCTGGAAGAGGTTTAAGTTCCAGCTTTTGAGCTTCCTCAATAGAAGGCTTAGGAGGGGTTAGAGTGACAGGCTTGTTCAACTCCTCAAATTTCCCTAGCCCGTGGATGTAACTGCAGGATACTTTAAGAGCATTCTCAATCTCTCCCCTTGTTTCATATCCACTATCTTCTTCACCTCCCACCAAAACTTGCTCAAGAGGGTCCACATGACACATGTAGGGAACCACTGATGCATTCTTGCTTTCCACCACAGTAATCATGGATAGCTCTTCATAGTGGACTGGTAATTTGAGTGATTTATAGATATTAAACACCTCCACTCCATCACCAACCCGCATTTTCATCTTTCATTCACACACATCAATGATAACTCTGCCCGTAGCTAACAAGGGACGCCCCAAAATAAATAGGACTTCCTGATCAGGCTCATAATCCAGGATAATGAAATCAGCTGGGAATATGAATGATCCCACTTGTACCAGTACATCTTCGATCACTCCCTCAGGATGAGCAAGGGAGCGGTCAACCGACTGTAAAATCACTGTTGTTGGGCGTGGCTCACCCAACCCCAACTGCTTGAACACAGATAGTGGCATCATATTAATGCTTTCCCCAAGATCACACAAGGCCCGCCCAACTGCATGCTTACCAATTGAGATTGGATAGTAAAACTACCCGGATCCTTTAATTTCTGAGGTAGCTTGCTCTGAATTTTTGAGCTACACTCCTCAGTGAGTGCCACTGTCTCATACTCAGTCGGCCTTCTTTTATGGGCCACAATTTCCTTGATGTATTTGGCATATTTGGGAACCTCCTGCACAATATCTACCAGTGGAATGTTGATTTGTACCTGCTTCAAGAGGTCAAGGAACTTTTTGTATGCGGCATTATCTTTCACCTTTTGCAACCTTTGAGGGAACGAAGGGGGTGGCCTTGCAACCACTGGTGGGGGTTGCTCAGCCACCGCCTCATCAGCTGGCTTTTTTCGACTATTTTGGATTGGCAGATGTTGGCTCAATAATAGCTGGTTCCTCATTAAAAGTTACCTGCTTTCTCTTCTCGGATTGCACTTCTTCAAATTTCCTCCTATTCCTCAATGATACAGTATTGACAAAAGCCTTAGGATTGGCTTCAGTGTCACTTGGGAGGGCCCGTGTTGGTCGGGTATTTTGGGAACTAGCAAGTTGACCCACTTGACGTTCCAAATTTCTCATTGCTACCATCTGGGATTGGTTATCTGCCATCATCTTCTTATTGAAATCAAGTTGGTCGTTCATCATTCTTTTCATAATTTCCTCTAGGCTACCTGATTGCTCAGCCTGAGGTGGCTTGTAATGCTGCTGAGGTGCATGAGGTGATGGAAGCCTGTAATTACTCTGAGTGACTTGATTTCCACCCCAAGAGAAGTTTGGGTGGTTCCTCCAGCTGGGATTATAATTGTTCCCACATTGATTGGTTTGCCCTCCATTTTGATTTCCCACATAGCAGATAGACTCTGGATTGGCTGGGCATGAATCACTCTGGTGACCCTCTCCACAAACATCACAAAAAACTTGGACCGGTTGTACTGGCTGGACCTGTTGGAGTGGTTGAGATTGTTTCTTATTAATGATCAGGGTCATCTGATTTACTTGGTTAGTCAATGTCAAAATTTGAGTTGACAATGCTGAGACAACATCTAATTCAAGAACCCCTGGTGACTTTTGAACCACATTCCTTCCCATCTCACCTTGCATGTCTGGATTGCTCTTGGAGAATTTATTCAACAAAGAAAATATTTCATCATAATTCTTCTCCAATACCTGACCTCCAGCTGCTGCGTCTACCACAAT
Organism: Nicotiana undulata; assembly: GCA_005239495.1. Classification (NCBI taxonomy): domain Eukaryota; kingdom Viridiplantae; phylum Streptophyta; class Magnoliopsida; order Solanales; family Solanaceae; genus Nicotiana; species Nicotiana undulata. Next base: position 78,802 of record ML247912.1, read on the forward strand.
TTTTGTTTGGGGATGGAGTCCCTCGATGAACGTGTGGACCAACACCTCGTTTGTCTGATTGTGATGAGGATAGTCTCTGAGTAGCCCCTTAAATCTCTCCCGTGCTAAATACAAATACTCGCCTGTTTTCTGCTTAAAGGAGACTATCTCACTCCTGATCTAAGTAGTCTTGCCTGAAGGGAAGAACCTCGCCAGACACTTCCTCGCCAAATCATTCCAGGATGTAATAGAATTGGCTGATTCTGCTTTTAGCCATCGCTTCGCTTCACCCAACAGAGAGAATGGGAAAAGCGTAAGCCTCACATAATTTGGAGTAACCCCGTTAGTGATATAAGTATCACTAATCTCCAGGAAGTTCAAGATGTGTTGCTGAGGATCCTCATGTGGAAGACCCATAAACTGCCCATTTGCATGAAGTAGCTGGATCATGCTCTACTTTAGCTCAAAGTGCCCAGTGATTCTGGGCTTCACGATACTGGAGGTAACATTAACAATACTGGGCATTGCTACCTCCTGTACCGCCATGTGTTGTTCCTCTGCCATATTCACAGTAAATTGAACGAAGTTCTAAATATTGTTCGTATCCCTTTCTTCCCTTAATCTCCTGTGAAATGTCCTCTCAGGTTCGGGGTCAAAGCCGTCAAGTCTGTCCTGGCTTCTAACCCTTCGCATTCAATTAGAATTCCTGAGATTAGAACAACGATCAAGTAACGTTAGATTATATGTAATAAACAATCAAAGAAAAAACTAGAAAGTAGTCTATTTTCAAGTCCCCGGCAACGACGCCAAAACCTTGTTGCTCCCAAACGCACACGCAAGTATACGTGGTCGTACAAGTAATATAAAGATGAATCGGATTGTCGAACCCACAGAGACTTGTATAAACTACTCACTACTTCACTATTACCCACACGACCCCCATAACCCAAAACCCCACTCCTTCTTCTTCTCCCCACCCAACAACACATTTCCTCTTTCTCTCTTCAACTCCCTCAACCCAAAACGCCCATAAATTTCCCCTTCTTCTTCTTCCTCTTCACCCAAAACATTCTTCTTCTTCCTCCCCCCTCCCCCCAACAGCAGACCCTCTCTCTCTCTTTCCTCTCATTCCACCATTGTTAACCTCTTCAAGTAAGTTTTTCTTTTTCTCGTTTTCTTTTTTTGTAATTTTTGCTTTTTAATTAGTTTTTTTGTACTAAGATCTTGAATATTGTTGGATAATGGTTGTTCCCCACCGAGTTTTGACTTGTTATATGGTGGGTGTGGCCACTTTGGGGTTAATTTGTGAAGTGTGGGGTATGCTTAATAATGGTACTATCAAGTGTGGGGTGGGGTGGTCCATGAACCATGGGTGTTGAAGAATGTCAGATTTTACTCTATTTTGGGGGCCTATGTGGGTAGTTTGTATTGCTAATTGGGGGACATTACTGTTGTTGGGGGCCTAAGTGGGTCAGTATGTTGGAAATTGAGGAGATTGTAGTAAGAATGGGGCTTGTATGTATGTGTTGACAATGTGGCCCACCTAATGTTGTACATTGGCCACTTTTAGCGAGTTTGATTTGGTTGGTGACCGACGGATGGTGAAGTCTGAGTAATCACCCAACTGGAACATTGGTAGGACCACCCTAACGGTTGTCCCTCTTTAGTTGCAGGTATCATGGCCCCCCGTAAGCGCAGAAACACTGCCAGCACATCAGCACCAACCTGGGACGCAACCCGTTTTGACTCCCAAGAGGCAGAAGACCGGTTCAACGCTAAGGCTGCCAAGAATTGTGTCATGGAAGTGCCAATAGACAGGGAAGCCCTGCAATCTGAAAACCCTACCATGTATGAGGAGATCCGAAGGCGAGTTTTGGACTTCTTATTTGAGGAGCTGGAGACTGCAAACATAATGATGGTCCGGGAGTTCTATGCGAACTGCCCGGAACATATGCTCCGATCAGTCACGGTTAGGGGCAAAGTGGTGGATGCCTCCGTGGAGGCAATTCGTCGGGTCTATAGGATACCGCGGTTCACCGGTGAAGTTAATTACTACCGGGCCTACCAATCTCCAACAGTAAATTGGAACATGTTGATTGAATCTATCTGTCTGAGTGGGCAGCCTACCTGGGTGAAGGAAAACATAACTCTCAATTCTAATTCATTCACCTGGGAGGCCAAGTGCTAGTTCACCGAGATTTGTAGTCGTTTCTTTCCCTCAAGCAATACTACTGATGTGAATGGACCGCAGGCTATGATGGTTTGGTGCTTCGTCAATGGGATGGACTTTGATGTCGCCCAGGTGATTGGGGATGAAATAATGATCAGGTCCCCATTACTGACCAAAGGGTTCTACTTTCCCTCCCTGGTCACGAGGTTGTGCAGATTAGCGGATGCGCGCGAATAATCCAGTGATGGGAAATTACCGAAGAAGGCTGCCTTCAGATCTGCAAAGATAAATGTGGGCAAGGACGTTCCTGCGCCCATAGAAATTGATGATGAGGAGGTGGTCCCACCCCCTGCTGCACCACCACGGAGGTCCCATGATTGGGCAAGACCCTCTAGGTCCCAGTCTGGCGTCGGAATGCCCACCTTGGAGGAGGATGTGGCTCTTTTGCGCACCTCTGTAGATAGCCTTCACGTCCAGTTGGATGCGATGTCCACGCGACAGGCTAAATCGGAGAGCAGATTCATGGCGTGGTTCCGCGCCATTGGAAGGGCCTACAATGTGGACCCAACCTCCATTTCTGACTCCGACTGAGCTCCAGGGAAGTTTCCTTACCCCCTTGTACTTTATTGTCATTTTTCATGAGGGCATGCCATATTCCTATGTGTGGGGTGGGAGACTTGTTTGTTGTTGTTGTATAGTTGTATAGGCTAATTGATTTATATATATACTGTTTTAGTTTTGTTTTGTTTTATCGTCTTGGCCCGAAGATGGACACCTTTCAACGGATCTCTTGAGGGAATAAGTCGAAATCTAAAAAAAAATTATAGGAAACTCTTCCCGACGACGGACCACTTAGACAGTCTTCTTGAGGGAAGTAGTCTAAAGAAAAGACCAAAAAAAAAGATTTTTTATTTTCTTTTAAGTAGTGTAGCAATTCCCCCTTGGTTTTTATTTTGACCACGGTTCTTTTCCAAGGGTTTAGCTTGAACCGGGTTAGGTAGATTTATTTGTAGTAGTTATTAGGACCCTCTTGGGCTAAAAGGGTAGAGGCAAGAATGCACCCCGCAGTCTACACACCTGAAAACAATCAAACCAAACCCAAGGGTGCGACGCTTAGGCTCACTTGTAGACTCTTGTATTATGCCTTAAATTTGCACATTGTATCTAACTTGAATATGCACTTGAGTGTGTTGATGAACCGATTCGGAATGGATTACGTGCCATATGTGTGTGTAAGTGATTACGTTTTATTCTATGTCTGCATATGATACCTAGAACTTGCCATGTGTGTGTACGAAGCAAAATAGAAGTTTGTTTGGTCTTAGAAAGGACATAGGCACTTCTTTGTGAAGCCTACATAAATATATATATCCACCTATAAATAATGTACCATAGTTAACCCCGTTGAGCTTAAAGCATGTTTCTTTGATAACCATGTAACGACCCATATCCGTGTGTTTGAATAGCTCGATTGTTTGAACCCTGTAGCCCCTATGAGCACTTGAATTGTTAGAAAATATATAAAAGGCTAAGTGTGGGGTGGTGGTGTGGTCGGGGAGGGAAATCATGGAAATAGAATGAAAGGTGCAATAATATAAAAGAAGTGAAGCCACTTAGAAAAAAAAAAAGAAAAAAAGAAAAAGGACAATGAACACACTTAGTCCTTGATATTGAGTGGCACGAATAAGGTAGTTGCACCTGAGAAAAGAGGGGTGATTATGAAACAAAATGTGGAAAACAAGTGGCTGAGCAAGAAAATTGGGCTTAAAGTGGAAGTAAATGTATTAAAAGTGCTTAGGGAGGTTAGTCACTATACTTAAATGTATCCTACCCGTCCCTTAGCCTACATTACAACCAAATAAAGACCTATTGATCTTAGACTGAATGAACTCGATTAGTAGAGTATTACACTACAGGCAAGCTTATGGCGTATCTGTGTGACATGTGAATATTCTTTGTTGAGAGTGAGTGAATTCTTTCCATCTAAATTTCTTGTTATTTCTTATTTTATCATTGTGGAACTTCTCTCAATTGTGTGATGTGAGGGCATGTAATTTAGGAAGAAAAGGTAAGTTTTCACCTCTGTAAAGAGTACCTTGAGAAAGCAAAAGTGTGGCATGGCATGTAGAGTCTTCTTTTGCGGTGTGGTTGTTGCACAACTTGGGGCGTTCCTGTAAAATGCTAGGTGTGGCACAAAAAGGGGTAATGCTTGAGAGGATTAGGCCTTAGAGTGTGGTTTAGCTGCTCGAGGACGAGCAAAAGGTTTAAGTGTGGGGTGTTGATGGTAGGTGAATTTAACTATAATTATGACCCTAATGAACCACACTTTGTGTTGTTTTAATGTAAATATTGATAACAAAATGCTCTGATTACTGTCTTTTGTGCTTTGCAGGTTACATGTCACGAGGAGAGGACATTGGAGCAAATTGGAGTCAACTATGGAGATTTGAGGCCAATCATAGTGATATTCATGAATTGCACTGAACGTTAAGCGAGAAGAGAACTAAAGGCAGGCCACCGCGACCGCGTTCGACCGCGGTGCGACCGCGGTGGAAGGATCTGAAGCCATAAAAATTAGCCGATCGCAGTCATGTCGCGACCGCGGCGAATCACTGGAAATTCAGGGACTAAAAGTGCAAACACGGGATTTTATTGCCCCAAACCCTATATAAGTAGTAGAATTCCGCCCAAGAAAGGGAGAGACTAGGGTTTGAGCAGCAAATTGAGAGAACACTTCATTGTGGGAAGAAATTGGAACAACTAGACCTTCAAATCTTCTTTTTTCATCTATTGCTTTGAGTAGTATGATTTATATTGGGTTTTTGGCATATTTGAGCATAAGTGGCTAAACACCCATTGTTCTGGGGTTGTGATTAGCCATGAATATTGTGTTCCAACATTAATTTGACCTTGATTACAATTCGCTCAATATATGGTTGTTTCTTCAATTCTGTGTTTAATTGCTTAGTTGTTTGGCCAGCAGTTAGGTTCTATATACTATCCATGCTATGCTTGGGAAAGCCGTGTATATATTAGAGAATAGTTTAAGAGAGCGCGATCTTAACCCTCAAGGGGAGCGAATTTGTGGCTAAGGATAGGAATATACCTAGTCACCGTGCTTAATTAGATATCGTAATCTTAATGCATTCTGATAGATTAATTTTATAGGAATATAGGCATTAATCTATTGAGAACAGGCGGGTAGTGCTTCGGGAGAATGCTATGAGAACAATCATCGATTGATTAGCAACCATGAGTGAATTATATGAAAGGGAGAATTAATTAGAATACAATACGAATGGTGAAACAATCACAACCCTGGAATATTTGTCTCTACTGAATACATATCAACATTTTCGTTACTTGATAATTAGTTAATTCCTAGAATTGTAGTTTAGCATACTTACACTATTGGATCTTATTTTGGCTTGATTGAATAATAATTATAGTGAAGTAGTGAGTAGTTTATACAAGTCTATTTGGGTTCGACAAACTGATTTATCATTATATTACTTGTAGGACCACGTATACTTGTGTGTGCATTTGGGAGCAACAAGCAACTACTGCATCTACCACAATTTTTGTTTGGGGATGGAGTCTCTCGATGAATGTGTGGACCAACACCTCGTTTGTCTGATTGTGATGAGGACAATCTCTGAGTAGCCCCTTAAATCTCTCCCATGCTGAATACAAAGACTCGCCTGTTTTCTGCTTAAAGGAGACTATCTCACTCCTGATCTTAGCAGTTTTTCCTGAAGGGAAGAACCTCGCCAGAAATTTCCTCGCCAAATCATTCTAGGATGTAATGGAATTGGCCGATTCTGCTTTTAGCCATCTCTTCGCTTCACCCAACAGAGAGAATGGGAAAAGCGTAAGCCTCACTTAATCTGGAGTAACCCCGTTAGTGATATAAGTATCACTAATCTCCAGGAAGTTCAAGATGTGCTGCTGAGGATCCTCATGTGGAAGACCCATAAACTGCCCATTTGCATGAAGTAGCTGGATCATGCTCTGCTTTAGCTCAAAGTGCCCAGTGATTCTGGGCTTCACGATACTGGAGGTAACATTAGCAATACTGGGCATTGCTACCTCCTGAACCGCCATGTGTTGTTCCTCTGCCATATTCACAGGAAATTGAACGAAGTTCTGAATATTGTTCGTATCCCTTTCTTCCCTTAACCTCCTGTGAAATGTCCTCTCAGGTTCGGGGTCAAAGCCGTCAAGTCTGTCCTGGCTTCTGACCCTTCGCATTCAATTAGAGTTCCTGAGATTAGAACAACGATCAAGTAACGTTAGATTAGATGTAATAAACAATTAAAGTAAAAACTAGAAAGTAGTCTATTTTCAAGTCCCCGGCAACGGCGCCAAAAACTTGTTGCTCCCAAATGCACACGCAAGTATACGTGGTCGTACAAGTAATATAATGATAAATCGGATTTTTGAACCCACGGAGACTTGTATAAACTACTCACTACTTCACTATAATTGTTATTCAACCAAGCCAAAATAAGATCCAATAGTGTAATTATGCTAAACTACAATTCTAGGAATTAACTAATTATCAAGTAACGAAAATGTTGATATGTATTCAGTAGAGACAAATATTCCAGGGTTGTGATTGTTTCACCATTCGTATTGTATTCTAATTAATTCTCCCTTTCATATAATTCACTCATGGTTGCTAATTAATCGATAGTTGTTCTCATAGCCTTCTCCCGAAGCACTACTCGCCTATTCTCAATAGATTAACGCCTATATTCCTATGAAATTAATCTATCAGAATGCATTAAGATTACGATATCTAATTATCAACGGTGACTAGGTATATTCCTATCCTTAGCCACAAATCCGCTCCCCTTGAGGGTTAAGATAGCTCTCTCTTCAACTCTTCTCTAATCTATACAAGGCTTTTCCAAGCATATAATAGATAGTATATAGAACCTAACTGCTGGCCAAACAATTAAGCAATTAAACACAGAATTGAAGAAACAACCATATATTGAGCGAATTGTAATCAAGGTCAAATTAATGTCGGAACACAATATTCATGGCTAATCACAACCCCAGAACAATGGGTGTGTAGCCACTCATGCTCAAATATGACAAAAACCCAATAGAAATCATACTACTCAAAGCAAGAGATGAAAAAGAAGATTTGAAGGTCTAATTGTTCCAATTTCTTCCCACAATGAAGTGTTCTCTCAATTTGCTGCTCAAAAACTACTCTCCCCCTCTCTTGGGAGGAATTCTACTACTTATATAGGGTTTGGGGCAATAAAATCCCGTGTTTGCACTTTTAGTCCCTGAATTTCCAGTGATTCGCCGTGGTCGCGGCAGGACCGCGGTCGCGGTGTCCTGCCTTCAGTTCTCTTCTCGCTTAACGTTCAGCGTAATTCATGAATATCACTGTGATTGGCTTCAAATCTCCATAGTCGACTCCAATTTGCTCCAATGTCCTCTCCTCGTGACATGTAACCTGCAAAGCACAAAAGACACTAATCAGAGCATTTTGTTATCAATATTTACATTAAAAAAATACAAAGTGTGGTTCATTAGGGGCATAATTATAGTTAAATTCACCTATCATCACGAGTCCTCACCATTTATGAGAGAATGAAAACAACAGAAGTTTAGTTCCAAGAATCAGCAGATTCGCACAACAGAATCCAAGAATGTGAGATTTTTCCTAAGGGTTCTGTAGCCTCTCGAAGATAAGTACAGGCGTCTCAGTACCGATCCGCAAGACTCAGCTAAACCTGCTCATGACTGGTGAGACCTATTTAACCTAAAGCTCATATGCCAACTTGTCACGACCCCAATAATACCCAGTCGTGATGGCTCCTATCGTGAAATCAGGCAAGCCACACATTTCATTTGTTAAAAGTTATTTTCAGGAAAATCACTACATTTACAGCAAGAGTCTCATTTTTATAAAACATCTAAGATTTGAACGTCACTAATAAAATAAATAAAAGAAAAAAAAACCCTGAACCCAGATCTAGTGTCACCGAGTCATGAGCTACTACATCAAATATCAAAATATAGTGCCGGCATAAAGTTGTCTGAAATAAATAGATATGACAGGTAGATAAGGAGATAATCGAGGATGCGATCGCCAGCTGCTACCTCGATGCCTCTAAAGGAACTCTGACCCCAGATCATCTACTACTACCGGGTCCCGCTGTACCTAGATCTGCACACAAGGTGTAGGGGGTAACGCGAGTACACTAACTCAGAAGTAACGAACCCAAACTATAGGCTTAGAGGTAGTGACGGAGTAAACCTCAGCAATTAAATAAGACAGCGTACAGAAATTAGACATGTTCACTGTTTATCAGAGAATGAAAACAGAATATACCAGATATGACCAGTATCTCATGTAACTCAACATACTCTACATGCCAATATATGAACAGTGCGGAAATGCACATAGTACTCATAGCTCTCACACAAAAATCCACTCGGTACTGTATATGGATCTCAGGCCCAGGGAAAATCCATCCCGGGATATGCATAAACACAGGTGACCATAGTCGCTCAATATTGAGGAAAAGTCCAATCCAGCCCCACGGAGAAGATCCATCTCCGGAATACAACACTCGGACAAGATCCATGTCCAGGGACGATCCATCCCTCAATATCATCAACTTTTTACAAGATCCATGTCCGGGGAAGATCCATCCCTCAAATATCAATGCGCTTACTGGGGGTGTAAAGACTCCGAAGGGGCTACTATTAGCCCAAGCGCTATAACAAGCCAACGAAGGCATAATCAGAGTATCTTTACGGTGTGCAGTCCGATCTCATAACTGTTTCTCAATAACAAGCTCTCGGCCTCACTCAGTCATTACTCTCCAGTCTCGCTCACATGGGCTCACAGATGCATGAACTAGCCTGAAACAATGATAATGTACAAAATTAACAATTACCGAGACTGAAGCATGAAATGATATGCTATGACAGGACTGAGTATATGAAATCCAATAAACACATAAGGAGACAGCAGTATACGACCACTCGGGTCTCAGCATTTTCGGCGTGAAGCCTTAGCATTGAACTTAGCATGATTTCTAGCATGTTCACATTAGCCACATCAATAGAAGTGCAGATATCAGTTCGTAATAGCTACAAGACGATTCCATGGGATGAGCCAGGCCACAAATCACTCGATGCACGCCTGCACGCCCGTCACTTGGCATGTGTGTCACCTTAATTATAGTCATATATCATATAGTTTGGGGTTAAGAACCCTCAGAACCAAGTTTGAAAATGTTACTTACCTCAAAGCCGGCTAAAACCCTAACCCACAATGCCTTTGCCTCTAGACTCGGCCTCCGAGTGCTCCAAATCTAGCCAAAATCAGATTTATATCATTATAATATGCCAAGGAACGAAGCCCATTCGAAAATTATCAAAATTAACCAAAAATCCTGAAATTGGCCAAACCTGACTCCCGGTCTCACGTCTCAAAATTCGATAAAATCACAAAACTAGAATCCTCATCCTCCCACAAGTCTACCCATATCAAATTCATCCAAATCCGACCTCTATTGCCCATTCAAATCACCAAAAGAAATTCTCAAACTTTCCTCCCATTTTCCCCAATTTCCACTCTAATTTCTCAAATTAAATGATGAAATTCAAGACTAAATCATGAAATTAAACCAAATGAGTAAATAATACTTACTGCAATAACTCCACTGAAAATCCCCTAAAATTTCACCTTCTCCGGAGCTCTCTAATGGCTTTTATGATTTTGGGCTTAAAACCCTCGATTTTGAATTTAAAGTTTCTGCCCAGCTTTTTAAACTTCGCGAATGCAGCCACATGCACGGGTTCGCATAGAACAAACCAGTTGACCCCCTCCCTTAAGGCTACGCAAACACGTCTCCCCTTCACGCGAACGCGATGCCTAACCGGCCTCAAGAAACACGAACGCATAGGCCAAACACTTGGGGGGCCCCAACTGCCTCATATCTCTTCGCCAGCGCGTCCCCTCTTCCGCGTCTGCGATGCACGTGTTTGTTGATACTCAATTTTTTCCAAAATACTTTTAAATTGCATATATACCTTCAAAATGATGCATCAACACCAATTGGTATCTTTCCATAATTTTTTCACATTTTAATTAATTTGTCCAGTATTTTATTTCAAATAAATACTACAAAATTGCATCACAAATGATTTCAAAAATATTTCTTGATTTAATTTATTGCTTATGGTCCTATTAAGTGTAAATTATTCCATAAATAGCCAATTTGGCACCTTTTGGCCATAATTGTAATAACTTTGCAATTATAGCCCATGCATATAATTTTGTGCTATTTTTACCAGAAACTAGTCCTTTATATTTTTTATATACCAAATAATCATTTTTTAAATTATTTCCACGCATAGAATTCATTTTTATGATTAGTAATTATTTTATAAAATTATTTTAATTAAATTATCTTGGTATTTAACAAATAGCCATCCTTTAATTCAATTACAACCTATTAAACCATCCCAACCCCTTAATCAAACTAGCCCAAAACCCCAAGCCCAATCCCTAAATCCTACCCGACCCAATGCTGATTAAATCTTGGTCGTTGATCAATTTTGATCAATGACCCAGATTCGTTCTTTCCTTAATTAACCTAAGCCTATACCCCCAAACCCCCTCATTCTCTCATCCTCACTCGTCATTACACTCCTCTCATTCTCTCTCAAACTCCCTCTGTCTAACCCTAACTCCCTATTGTCGGCTGCTTGCTCGCCGGTAATAATGGTGGATCACCACCACCCCTAGACTCAATGGCTCCCCCACGACCAGATTCTTGTTTTCCTGAGGTCCTCAAGGGACCAATTGATAACTAGGGATTATACTTCATTTTACACTCCTTCTTTCTTAAGTTTTGGTTAAAATTGGATACAAAATAGTCCCAAAGGCTTACATGTTGTACTTGTTTGCAGGGTTTAGTAAAAAAAGGAGACAATTAGTCAAAACCAGCTCAAAAAGGAGTGAAACATGCACATGTACCAAGAACAAGTCCGAGCACAGTGCATCAGACTAGTGCGGTCCGTAATCCATTTAGTGTGGTCCGCAGTGAGGAGATTCAGAGAGGAGAATTTTGGAAGCTCAAGCACTGTGGCCGCAAAGCAGTTTTGATCGTACCACAATGACATCACCGCGGCCGCAATCAAGTCTGTGCAGACCGCAATGATCAAGTTCAGAGAGTTTGGAATTTGAAGTCTTAAGACTAGTGCGGTCCGCAATTCCTTTTTGTGCGGCCGCAACAGTAGCCACCGCGGCCGCGGTGCATTTTATGCGGCCCACGGTGGCCTAGTTTAGAAAATGGATTTTGAAGCCAAGGAAGCCTTACCGCGGCCACACTCCAATTTGTGCGGTCCACGGTGCCCCCGTATGGGTATTTTTGTCCAGAAAATTTGGCCTAGTATAAATACTTTCTTTTCCCATTTTTAGGTTAGCTTTTGTACTCCAACTTTAACAGGAGCTCGTGAACGACTTTGTTAAACCATTTTGAGTAATTGTAGAAGTGTTTTATCATTGAATATTCAAATATAATTTATAATTAAATCCTATGGGTTATTCTTCATCTATTTCTTTGTTTTCTTCTATTATCATGAGCAGCTAGACCCATTTGCTAGGGTTGTGGCTCAACCCTAGTGTGGGTATTTGATGGGTCCTTTGATTTAAGGCTTAGATGTTTATGGGTAGTTGATATTTGGACTGATTTGTGTTTTCCATGTTAAATTAGTGGTTGCAAACACTAATTGGTGCTTATTTGACTTGGGTTATTCTTGAGAAAGAGAACTTGAGTCTAGGAAAATCAGTCCAACAAGGAATTGGGATGTAATCAAGAGATTGATAGTCCCAATTAACGGGTTAAACCTAGAGATAGTAATACGCTACTTGAGCCTATATTGCTTGCACAATTTTGACACCCAATTGGTCTCGAGAGAGTCAATTAGGGCAAAGCCACTCGAGCTACCGAGAGGTATAGAGTGGGTGATTCCGTGCATTGGCTATATCACAATCCCCAACATAACGTTTGTGCCTTAGGTTTTAGACCCCGTAAAGTATTCACCTAGGAGGTAGTCATAGCCCTAGTCCCTTTATATATCGAGAAAACACCAAAAAAGGTATTAGTTATTTATTTTTGTAATTCAACTAAACTAAATCGTAGTTTAAGTATCAAACTAAATTTATGAGAAGTGCAATTAAAAGCACGACACACTACTAGATCACGTAGGAACTCAACTCCCACATTAGTAACTCCCTTTGGATTTGATCCCGACCCCTTCGGGTAAAAGTTGCATTGACCCCTGCCTTGCTACTATTTAGTGGTATAGGTGGGCGCCGATCACCAGTGGCTGTTCACTCACACCCCATGGCCTTTTCTCGCCGTTCCCAGGCCACCTTGGCCCGATTAAGTAAGATCCTCCTATTTTATTACTAAATCTATGGCTTCTAAGCCGGAATATCTCTATCTCTAGGTTATCTGTAATGACCCAGCCGGTCATTTTGTGTGTTGGGACTCCGTTCCCGTGAATGACTCCTTCCATAGCGACTACTCGTGCCTTATGACTTGTGTGGGCAGGTAGTTCGAGATTCAGAAGTGATTTGGCCAGTTCAGGAACACTTGGTTCCTGAAGGCTAGCCTATTTGGCTAATTTTTGTTCCGAGCAGCATTTTAAGCAAACGACCTC
>ML247915.1:0-99893 GCA_005239495.1 Nicotiana undulata
TTTTTGGTACTTATACTTGTTTCGTTGGCTACTGTGTTAGATTGCCTCCCTTGTTTACTTCTACTGTCAATTTGACTGCTTCATTTCACTTGTTCCCCTTTTACTGCTCCGTATCCCTTACCTGCTGCTTATCTCTTGCCTCATATTATCCCTGTTACCTACTGTAGAATAGGACAAGTTATCGTTATTGTCAAGTCTAGCCTCGTCACTACTTCGGCCGAGGTTAGGCTCGACACTTACTCAGTACATGGGGTCGGTTGTACTGATGCTACACTGCACTTCTTAATGTTGTGCAGATCCCACATCCGGACCTAGTGGACCGCATTGAGGGAGTCACCTTCAGTCCACCCAGAGCTTCAAGGTATACCGCTAGCGTTCGTGGGCCTTGGTGTCTCTCCTGCATTTGGATTCCTTATTGTCTTCCTTTTCCTCCTAGTTTCAAGACAATTATATATTTCTTTTCAGACTCTGTATTTAACACTCAGTTTAGATAGTCCGTGAGGTTGTGACACCCCGATTTTGGGTATGCGACGTTATGTACTTTATTATTTCACTTTGCATTTTGAATTTCTATTACATTTCCGCAGTTAAAGTTATGGAGTACATTGGTTATTTCAGTTCAGATTTGAAGGGTATCAATTTTACTATTGTTGAATTGATTTGAAAAATATTAGTGTGTAGTATACGTTGGCTTGTCTAGCGGGTTCAACGTTAGACGCAATCACGGTCTGAAAGGTGGGATTTCGGGTCGTGACACTTTTTCGCTGCATCGGTTTCTCCATCGTTGAAACGTTCAATATTTCACTGGGAGCATTTGTCAAACTTCATAGAGTCAGCCAAGTTTGGATTTTATACTTTCGCGGTCAACGGTAGTTTTTCGCTACTGCGTTTCAGCCTACCGCTGCGGCGCTTTAGAATTCCGCTGGGAGCAGAATGGAGAATCCGAAGTGAGGAAAGTTCAAGAACGCTGAAGCGGCCATTATTCCGCTGCAGCGAAAGTCAAGCCGCCGCGATGCTCAAAATTACGCTGGGAGCGAAATCTCCATAGGAGAAATTTTGTCCAGTATTTTTAGCCTAGTACAAATACATCTTTTTCTCATTTTAGAGCATCAACTGTTAGAGTGAGCACGTGAACAATAACTTTTGTCTACTTTGAGTAATTTTAGCCTAGTTATTACAATATTCCTTAGATTTCTTTCTTGTAATTTACATTTATGAGTTCAATTTCATCATATATCTTAGTTTCTTCTTCAATTATGAGTAGCTAGACCCTTAAGCTAGGGTTGTGACCCAACCCTAGTGTGGGTAACTAATGGGTCTTTCATTTTAGGATGAATTTGTGATTGGGTGTTTGATTTTTAGTCTAATTTATGCATAATTCTCTGATTTAGTGGTTGCAAACACTATTTCATGCCTTCATGAGTAGGGTTACTCTTGAGAAAGATGACCCAAGTCTAGGTAATTAGGCTAACAAGGTATTGGGGTGATCTCAAGATATTGATAGCCCCAGTAAAAGGGTGGATGCTAGAGATAGCTACACCCGATTTGAGCCATTTTATTTGATTTGTTTGAACACCCAATTGTGCTTGAGAAGGCCGATTCGGGCAAAGTCACCCAAATTATCGAGAGGTATTGGGTGAGCAATTTAGTATGAGGTTTTGTCATTCACCCACAGTTCACAAGATTATCACCGATTTTATACCCCATTAGTCACTCACATAGGAGTAAGTTACAATCCTAGTGCTTTTTATTAATTTAAAAAAATCCACAAAAATATCATAGTAGCTAGATAATAGCCTCTTTTAGTCTAAACTTTAGCATAATTACAAATCCCTTTATGATGAGAAGTGCACTTAAGAACATGACAGACTACTAGGTCAATTAGAAACTCAATCCTATATACATAACTCTCTGTGGAAATCTATCCCTACCCGTTCGGGTAAAAGCTGCTTCGACCCCTTCCTTGCTACTTATTAGAGGTATAGGTGGGCGCCGATCAATACCCCCCTGAATGCACTGCTTATTAGTGGCCTGCAATGCCTCAAAGTTTGTTACCATCCCGCTTTTGATTCCTTCTTCGATTCTTTCCCCGAGTTTGATGATATCAGAGAACTTATAGTTTTCGATGACCATCAACCTTTCATAGTATTGCGGATCCTGTGCTTTGACGAAGAACTTGTTCATCTGTTCCTCATCCAATGCTGGCCTGACTTTGGTTGCTTCTGACCTCCAATGAGTAGCATACTTGCGGAAGGTCTCAATAGGCTTCTTCTTAAGATTCTGAATGTAGAAGACATCTGGTGCATTTTCTGTGTTGAACCTGAATCTGTCCATAAAATCAAACACCATACTCACCTAGTTGGCCCATTTCTTAGGATCCTGGATGATGTACCAGGACAACGTATCTCCGTTAAGACTCCTCATAAAAAGCTTCATCTGGATCTTTTCATCCTTTTCGACCCCGACAAGCTTGTCACAATAGGTCCTTAGATGAACACTAGGACCACCTGTACCGTCAAACATCTCAAACTTGGGAGGTTTGTAACCCTCCGACAGTTCTACATCCGACTGTATGCATAGGTCTTCATAGTTTAGACCTTCTATCCCTTTGCCTCCTTCTACGCCTTGAACTCGATTGGTTAACTTCTTGAGCTCTTCAGCCAAGTTCTTAATGAACATGTCCTTCTCAACAGATTTTGTTACATAGGAGATGGGTTGAGTGGAGTGAGGTAGGGTCTCTACATATATAGGGTTGTTTTGGTGACTTGGAGTTTGAGTATAGTGGTGATCGTTGGTGGAATTCTGGGGTTCAGGAATGATTGGTGGAGTATTTTGTGGGGTGTGGTAGGTGTTCGGCTAGTACTGTGGTGAGATAGTCTGACTTTGTGGTGGAGTTGTATAATGGTGAGGTGCAGGAGGATTTTGTGGGCGCTTGTTGGGTGTGTTTTGAGGTGGTGCAGGGTTCTGGGTGCTTGGATGACTGATGTCTGGGACATTGAGTGAGAAGGATAGGTTTGCTACATTTCGGACATGCTCGAGCTCACCCTGGAGTTCTAGTATTTTTCTGTTCAAGTCGTGAAATTGCATCATTTGGGGCTTGAGTATTACGACCATCAGAAGCTTTTGCATTTTCAACATGTGTAGTGTTCTCTTTTCTGGTGTTATTCAAATCTTCCATCTTTTCTTTTCCTTTGCCTTTTGGTGGACTATGAGGAGGAGAAGGTGGAGGGCTCTTGGATCTTGTGTGATAAGCTGATGATGCCAGTATGCACGAACCAACCTTTGGGGAATGTGAATAGTCAAAAGAAAGAAAGAAAAAACAAAAGGTAGCCAAGTTAGTAAGGATTATGAAAAGAGTATTTGCAGTATTTAAACACATATCGCAGAAAGATAAATTCGCGTCCTTATTTGGGAGCCACGTTGTGCCCGATGTAGGCCTAACGACATGTTGATTTGGAGAACTTAGATGCCAATAAATGCCTCATTTCATTAATATAAAATAGACAAATCCCAAAACGGCACTAAGATAATAAAGATAAGTCACTATTGGCACTTGGCATTATTACATTTAAGAAAGCAAATAAATCTAGTTTACTTGGTCCTAGAAGGACCTTCCCTGGACTCGATCTTTCTAACTCCATAAACCAGGTTACCCAGCTCGCGCAAACTCAGAAGCAGGTAGGCTCTATCCAGATATCCTCCCTCGCTCCCTTCAGCATTCTGGCACTCATCGATCCTCTTTATTATTTTACCTTCCAGCTTCATATTCCTTCTATTCCTTGACCAGCCTCATATTTTTCTCGTGTATCTCCCGATGCTCAGTCTCAGAGTCATGAACCCTCTTGCGCAGTCTGTTTTATTTGACTTGGGCCTCGGCATCCTCATCTATGATCCTATTTCCTCGACCGGTTCCTGGCTTTGCTATCCCATCTATGTTGTCTTCTAACCATGCCGGGTAGAAGGGTGCACACCCATCATGATACCTGTCTGGCTCAATGGTGTTCTTCTCCACAATGATCTTGCAGTGTCACATATTCTGAGCTTGGAATCTATAAGGGTTGTCGTCATCTTGAAAATCTGCTCTAAAGTGGCTCATCTTTGCAACCCGCGGTATGACATGCTTCCTGCTTGCTTGCCTCATAACCCGGATGGGAACATAAGGGTGTATCCCTCTCAACCCAATCAACACTAAGTGAGGAGCGTCCTGAACCTGATGATGAACACGTCAGTTGGGAACTATTCAAACATCCACTATACTTGCTCTTTGGTCAGATTGTCGAAGAACTCTACCCATTCTTTGGCACTTTTCGGTTGAGAAAACCTGTCCGGAATGTAAGTCATCCGCTTAGGGTGATTGAAGGCAATATGATCGTTCCAAGCCCTTCGCGGAAACTCCTGGCGATACCGACCCTTTTGAAGATGTTCTAATAAACACAGTTACAACAACATATTACAACCCTCGAAATGCTTGAACCCTTTTTGGCAGTGGTCCAAAGCCCGATAGATGTCGGCTATGATCATAGAGACTTTTGTCCCTCGATTCCCTCTATGAAAGTCTTGGATACCATGGCCAGTCTAGTGTGGATTCTTTCCCTCTTCATTAGGAACACTATTAGACCTAAAAAACATACAATGAACACAAACACTCTGCGGTGGATGTGACCCATAGAAGTGATAGAAAACTCATCATGGAATGTACATTAAGCCTTTCTATGACCGTATCTTTCGTACAGGTAATCGAAGGGTATGTAGGACTTCTTCAAATCACTCCAAGTCAGCATTTTTCTTTAAACCCATCATTTTTAGGAACCCCTTACCAGTGCGGTTCTCCGGTACCAATAGCCCAGGGCTGTCCCAAGGCAGTCCAGCAAATCTCCCGATATCTTCCAGGAGTGGTGTCATTTATGTATCCCCAAAATGGAACACAGCTCTCTCACTGTCCCAAAATAGAGTTACAGCTTCGATCAACATGTTGTTTGGCTGAATGTCTAGCCGGGAAGGTAAATTGCCCAAGTATTTCTTCATATGTTTCTTGTCACTTGAGGAAAGGTCTTCCCACCAATCTAGTAGCAATGGTGGTATGTTGCTGACCATGCCGAATCTGGGGACCTCGTGTCTCATTTTCTGCAAAACAAAGAAAGTTAGGCCCTTTTCCCCCGCCTGACTCGACTGTTTATATACTCATGATTAACATATTGGAATTTAGTTCTCCAAATTAATGCACAAAATGTGGTTGTGTCCGTTGGGATTATGGAAATCTCGGTGGACTTTGGATAAGGCTCGTCTTAAAGGGTTATTATGTGGAAAACATATTAACCCGACTAGGTTTACCATGATACATGTACGTTTATGACAAAAGTGAGGTTGCAATGGGGGTCTAGACTGGTACCCTCAAGTGGAAAACTTGAGGGGGAAAGGCACGAAACCGATGATTGCACCGCTGATCGACTAGTTTTACCGCAAATAAGCCTTTCTGAATTTAAAGGGTGATATATTGGAAGAGCGCAACCACTCATCAAGCGTTGCTATAGAATTGTTTACGCACGAGTGGAGTATGATGTTGAGCATGATTTATGCAGCAGTAAATAGCATGTTGTCACGTATTTGCACGTTAGAAAAGCAATAAATCCAGTATTTATAATTGAAAGACGTTAAAAAGGGAAACAAAGAAACAAGTCAGTTTCGCATTGGGGAAAAAATACTTGAAAAATAAACAATTACCTTCACATAAAGGGAAAAGGAAAGGGTGTGCAAGTATTAACAAAGTAAGGCATGTTTAGACCCTAAAAATCTCCAGCAGAGTCACCATGCTGTCTCGCCCCCTTTTTTCCTCTTTGCAGCGAAAGTCAGTGTTTCGACATTAATTGGGATAACTCGTTTCCTTTTGGGAAAAGGGGTACAGATGTTGAAGACTCGTCACCTAATGGATTTAAGGTGCGTTAGGGCACCTATTGTAAATAACTCATAAAAACCGGTTTGTGTTACCAGAGACTGGGTAAGGATTTGAAATTACCTTGAGGGGAAGGTGTTAGGCACCCCTCGAGGTCCACAACGGTGGGTCCCGACCAAACTTATTTTGTGAATTATTCATTTTAACAAATAAAGCAGTCTAAGCACACATATGTATAAAAATAAGGGAAGTCTTAAGTTTATTAGCCTATAGGATCACATCTGCACAAAACCCGGTAAACCTTCCTCAACTAGAGGGGTAACACGTGGCATTAGCGCACATGTCATCATATGCTTTTACTACCCAATTACCCTCCCCTTAGTGGTTATATGAGCAACTTTGATTAACGAATTGTACACGTGCATTACGCGTCCCTTCCTTATGGCCCTGGAGGTGTTTAGGACCTCTAATTTTAGGCAGTTCTAGACTCTCATAAGGTGTTTAAAAGAGAAAATCTAAGAGACAACAAAGAACACATAGGATTGTCAAGTAAAGGGACCGTTAAGGGGGCTCACATTTACCTCCTCAAATAAGCAGACAATTAGCACGTCTCAAACAACAAGATTTTAGATGTTTCAGAAAGGTCCTAGAACAAGATATCTAGTTGAGCATGACAAGCAGGGAATATGCAACATTGTGTTAAGGCGAAGCGATAGAGACCTAATCAGTTTTCCTACTGATTTTAGAATCTTTTGTATCTGGGCAGTTTACAAATAAGCAAAGCATAGTTTCACAATTTTTATAAGATTTTAATTACCTACAGGCTTGCCTAGGCGTGGATCGGAGATACCCTATAAACATGCTGTCTAAAATGTAATCAGAATTCTAGAAATCGATTTAAAACAAACAGTTTGAACTTATTAAGTCCTATATGCATGCTTGTCTAGGTACTGAACATTACGAAACTGGTTTCATACACATTTATCCCTATAACATGATATCTAAGTATTTGAGATTGCTTTTAAACACTTTTATAGACATGATAGTTACTAGTTCATACGATGTAGGTGTGGTTTTAAAGCGAATGAAATAACAGTCCTAAAACAGGGTTTCTAATGCACATAAAGAATGGACGCTTTTGTTAGGAAGAATTATAGCAGTAACTTAATAACAAAATTTCTAGGTGGTCATGATTATGTAGAAGCGGAATTTCGTAACAAATGACACAATGTTCCTATACCATATTTTCTAGTATGCCAAACAATCCTAAAGGAATGATTTCTAATTCAAGTAAACATAACAAACCTAAGGCATGATTTCTAATGCAAGTAAACATAATAAACCTAAGAGCATGATTTCGAATGCAAGTAAACATAATAAACCTAATAGCATGATTTCTACCCGGGTTCCCCACAAAATAATTATATAAGAATCCCCCCCTTTTACTAATCTCCCTAATATCTGTTTACAAGGATTATTATTACAGACCGTAAATAAATGAATTACATAATAAATAAAAGCTATGCTATAGGGAGCCTGAATAGGCCCAACATGATCCTGAGAATACCAGGCCTTCAAAAAGTCCAAGATGCCATAGTCTCATAGTGTCCAATAGGGGTATCCCTAGTGCGTCAAAGTTCCCAAGGGACTCAGGGACCCCGGGCAATGCTCACACCAAGATCCTTTTAAATGGAGAAGTGGTTATGTGCAGTGTGGAAGGGCTTGCCCAGTGTGCCAGAGTTCGGAGGAATCTCATGGATTCCTAGGCAGTACGCACACTGGAGGGGCAGAACTTAAGTAATCTGAGAGTATAAGTGAGAGTGCTTGACATAGTTGAGATGACTTTTGGAAAAAGAGTATAGAGGTAAAACATTTAGGAGTGAAAATACTTTAGGATTAGCAATAGTTTAGAGAACCATATTAAGAGTGAAAAAACATTTTGAAAACCTTTTGGGGGAGAGGAAGGTTAAACAAACAACAACATATTGACAAAAGCATCACATTGCCCAGATTCAACTTCGATTTTTCAATTATTTCTAGGTGCACAAACAGTTGCACAAAGGGGAGCAGGGGTTGGGAACACAAGGCACTTGAAACAAAAGATCATAGTGAGGATAAAAGGGAGAGAAGTTAAGGAAGAAAATGCAAAATGTAAAGTAGGTATAATTACACAGTCTAGCCTTGGATTTCAGCCGGCTAGACAAGTAATGAGCACAAGTAGCAGAGAGAGATATGAGAGAAGTTTTGTGCGGATGTGTGTATGTTTTTGAACTATTGTTCGTGTCTATGAGAGGTAGAATAAGAGTGTATATATAGCACTTAGGGAGTAGAACAAATAAGGTAAAGAGAATCAGAATTCAATCAATTAAGGACAATCAAATAATCACAAAATCAATTCCCATAAGGGTGTCCGGAATAGACCCCTTAATTTGGGGGTAATTAATTAACGGTCACAACAGGAGGTTTAATTAAGGCAAAGAATCCAAAATCATGCCATATAAAGAGTCAGTAAAAAATCCCCAAACTTTCGTTCATTAATTAAGGCAAGTGTGATCAATTAAAGTCACAAATAAGGAAGCACATAAAATCTCTGCACACAAATTTTAACAGGGCAAAATAATAGGAAATAATTAGTAAAATCTTCAAAGAATACTAATTTTACGGGAAAGATTACTCGGATTCCCTAAATAGAAATCAACTAAACCTCACAGAAATACAGGATTTAACAAGAAAAGTAGGTTCAAACCATTAATAGAGATCAATTAGGGCAAAATCCTTAAAGAATACTGAATTTAACAGGGAAAACATTTGAATCCCTAAGTAGAACCAGTAAGTACCACTGATTCCCAGAAATCAACATGATGAACGAAAGAAGAAGAAATCAGTATAACTACTAGAAACCTCTAGGGTTTGAGCATTCATGCAAAAATTAGTCAAATACGTAAAAGGATGAACATATTAAACATTGAGAGTAGAAAAATCTTTTGAAGAAAGTTTGGGGAAAAATCCTAGTTTTGGAAAGAGTGACTAAAATTGAAATAGTTAATTAAAACAAGGGATTTTACAGGAAAACACCTAATAACACTCAAATCACCTCAGATCTATAAAGATCTGAGAAAAAATCGAACAATAATGAACTAGGGTTTTCAGAAAATAGTAGAGATGAAGAGAATCGGTCAAAAACCCATGGATTCGTAATAAAAACAGGAGGAAATCCTTACTTACAAACAAAAATGGCCTGAGACAGGCCGGTAAACAAGTTTCAAATCAGAACAGGTTGGCTTTCCTTGAGGTCTTCTCAAGGACTCATAAAATTGAAGAGCCATGGAGTATAGGAGACCAGGGGTGGTCGGAGAAGGCACATAAACACCATAGAAAGGATGCACTCGCCGGTGACGGTGATTAGGGTTAGGGTGAGTTGAGAGAGAATTGAAGGGGTGAGGGAATGGGTGACGGCGGATTGAGAGAATGAGATGTGTTATGGTTAGTTAGGGGGTTAATTAAGGCAGGTTTAATTGTGGACCGTTGATCAAAATGATCAACGACCACGATTAGACGGGGCTATTGGGTCGGGTGTATGCAGATTGGGCCTAAGGGGTTTTGGGCTGGTATTGAAAGGGTTAAGTCTGAAATAAGAGGGCTATTTGTTAAATACCCGAATAATTGATAAAAATCATTTATAAAAATAATTAACAGATTATAAAAAATAATTTTCATGCATATAGATGTTTTAAATAATTACTCAATATTTTAAAAATATAAAAAGCTATTTTCTGGTAAGATAATGTAAGAATGCATGCATGAGCTATAATTGCAAAGTTATTGCAATTGTAACCAAAAATGTAAATATGGTTATTTATGAAATAATTTAAGCTTAATATAAATATAAATAGCAAAATTAGGATATGAAATAGCCATAAAGTCATTTATGATGCAATTTGTAATTATTTATATAAATAAAATATTGTGATAAATTAATTAAAAATCCCCTAAATATGTAGAAATTAAGGAAAAATATCAATTGATGCTAATGCATAGTTTTGAAGGTATATATGCATTTGTAAAAATATTATAGGGAAAAATTGGGTATCAACACACAGTACCAGCAAAACACCTACCACACCCCACAAAATACTCCGCCAATCATTCCTGAACCCCAGAACTCCACCAATGATCACCATTATACCCAAAATCCGGGTCACCAAAACAACCCTATATATGTGGAGACCCTACCTCACTCCACTCAACCCATATCCTATGCACCAGAATCTGCTGAGAAGGACGTGCTCATTAAGAATCTGGTCGAGGAGCTCAAGAAGTTGACCAGTCGGGTTCAAGGCATAGAAGGAGGCAAAGGGATAGAAGGTTTGAATTATGAAGATCTATGCATACATCCATATGTAGAATTGCCGGAGGGTTACAAACCTCCCAAGTTCGAAATTTTTGATGGAAAGGTGATCCTAGGGTTCATCTGAGGACTTACTGTGACAAGCTTGTAGGGGTCGGAAAAGATGAAAGGATCCGAATGAAACTTTTTATGAGGAGTCTTACGGGAGATGCCTTGTCCTGGTACATCAATCAGGATCCTAAGAAATGGGCCAACTAGGTGAGTACGGCGTCTGATTTCATGGACAGATTCAGGTTCAACACAGAAAATGCGCCAAACATCTTTCAAATTCAGAACCTTAAGAAGCCTACTGAGACCTTCCACGAGTATGCTACTCGTTGGAGGTCAGAAGCAGCCAAAGTTAGGCCAACACTGGATGAGGAACAGATGAACAAATTCTTTATCAGAGCACCCGTAGTACTATGAAAGGTTAATGGTTATTGAGAACCATAAGTTCTCTGATATCATCAAACTCGGGGAAAGGATCGAAGAGGGCATCAAAAGCGGGATGGTGACAAACTTTGAGGCATTTCAGGCCACTAATAAAGCATTACAGTCAAGGGGTATATCAAAGAAGAAGGATACAGGAACAATGATGGTCTCCCAAGGACCCAAAACTCCACTTGTATATCAAACCTCCCCACTTACATACCAAGCACCTCCGCCCACATATCAACCATCACCTCCACCCACATATCAACCATCACCTCCACCCACATATCAACCCCCACCTCCCAGATATTCCCAACCAGCTACTGCTTATCACACCTATAACTCTCAACCATCTCATTTTCAATCACCTCCCACTTGTCAAAACTACCCAAGACCCCGACCTAACTTTGATCGCAGACCACCTAAACAATACACTGCCATTGCTGAACCTATTGACCAACTGTATGAAAGGTTGAAGACTACTGGTTACGTCACTCCCATCCCTGTTGTGGTCATGGAGAACTCATCCTAATGGGTCAACCCAAATAAGACTTGTGAATATCATTCTGGCATAAAAGGGCACACCATTGACAAATGCCGAACATTGAAAGATAAGATCCAGACATTGATTGATAATAAGGTCATTCAGGCGAAGGAAGTTGCACCTAACGTCCGCAACAATCCCCTCCCAGATCATAGGGGTGAAGGTATCAATGTGATAGAAACATATGAGGAATGGGACCCGGAGGGATCAATTGGACTTATCAAAGAAGATGACGATCCTAAGAAACCCGCGGTCACACTCAACCCCATCATAGTGCAGATACAACCGCCAATGGAGGTCGAGGTAACTGCTTCAGTCCCATTTGAAGTTGAGGTGGCACCGCCTGTAGCTGCACCTATTCCATTTGAGGTGGAAGTAACCGCACCATTTACAGTGACAGTATCAACCACATCGCCTTTCGACACCAAGGTTGTACCATGGGATTATGTGGCTGAAGCTATAAGAAAAGGAAAGACTAAAAAAAAAGAATCTAGCGCTGTGCAAGGGATGACCAGAACATGAAGATTCTATACACCCGAGCATTTGGGAGAATCCAGCAAGCAGGCCTCTAACATACCACCCATTACTGAAATAGGCCTAGATGACCTCTGGAGGAAAGTTCAAGCAAGGGAATCTCAGTCATCGATCATCTGAACAAGACTCCTACTTAGATATCTATCCTGTCGCTGCTACAGAATTCAGAAGCACACATGAATTCTCTCTTAAAGGTGTTGCGTGAAGCATACGTACCTAAAAACATCACCGGTGGAGAAATGCCTAATATGGTGGGGAAGGTGTTGGAAAGTCACAAAATTACTTTCCACGAAGACGAGCTGCCACATGAGGGTTTGAATCACAACAGAGCATCCCATTTACACCCGCCAGACCATCCCGATGGTTGAAAATAGAAGAAGGTTGGGTGGAGAGGCTTATCATCATATCGAGCGGGTCAACGCCATTGACAAAGATAAGTGGTGGGATAGCAAGATAGTAATCATGATGAACTGGAGAAGGTATCTGCATGGTAAGGGTCTTGGAAAAAATCTTCAAGGCATCACCAAACCAATACATCCAAAGCTCCATGGTACCACTTTTGGGATGGGATACCGGTACACCTGGCAATAGTATAGAAACTGGTCACCACCATGGCGTTGTCCGTACTATCTACTTGAGCAGCATGTACCACACTTGAGTCAGATTTTCCAGCAGACCGACATTATATGGGGATCAGAGGATGAGGAAGCACTGGCAGCCTTAAGGAACCTGTTCCTGGAAGATGATGAGATGGACTGTTGTGTAATTGTTGTGCAGGAGGAGGAAGGACCTACCATTCAAACTGTGAAGAGAGGATCATTCCTCAAGAATTGGACTGTCAGACCATCCAGGGTTCGAAGAGTCCCATGGTAGCAAGGCCGAACAACGTTATTTATTTTTACCCTCTGAAAAAATGATGATGATTTCCCTTTTTGCATTTTTGTTTCAAAATTATATTTCCAATGTTCCAAAATGTTATTTTAATTATTAAAATCGCATTTTTTTGACTCTTTCAATGTATCGATGTTTATTATTACCATTTTCTCTCATATCTTTATCTATACAACATTACCATTTCATATCTCGATGAACCGACAACTGTGACATGTAATGAGACAACGCAACAGAAGGATAGTGATTCGGAAGAAGAAGATATCATACCCAAGGAAATCATCAGAGAAGTGGAAGACTTTGAAAACAAGCCTAAGTCCAACATGGACGAAACATAAATAGTCAACTTGGGAGATTCTGAAACTGTCAAGGAGACCCGCATCAACATTCACTTGTCGCCGTCAGAAAAAGAAGAGCACACGCAGTTCTTGAAAGAGTATGAGGACATCTTTGCATGGTCGTATGATGATATGACCGGGTTAAGTACATCCATTGTGGCTCACAAATTGCTCACAAACCCGATGTGCCCACCAGTGAAGCAGAAACTCAGGAAGTTCAAACCTGATATGAGTCTGAAAATCAAGGAGGAGGTTACTAAGCAAATTAAGGCCAAGGTCCTCAGGGTGGTTGAATACCCAACTTGGTTAGCCAACATCGTGTCAGTTCCAAAGAAGGATGGGAAGGTCAGAGTCTGTGTCGATTATCGGGATCACAACAGAGCCAGTCCAAAGGATGATTTCTCGCTTCCAAATATACACATCCTAATCGACAATTGTGCCAACGATGAACTCCAGTCATTTGTAGATTGTTTCGCTGGTTACCATCATATTTGGATGGACGAAGAGGACGCTGATAAAATGACTTTCATTACACCCTGGGGAGTGTACTGCAACAAGATGATTCCGTTTGGCTTAAAGAACGCTGGGGCCACTTACATGAGGGCTATGACTACCATCTTTCATGACATGATACATAAGGAGATCGAGGTGTATGTGGACGACGTCATCATCAAATCCAAGAAAGCCACAGATCATATAGCAAATATGAGGAAGTTCTTCGACAGAGTGCGGAAGTACAACCTGAAATTAAACCCCGCAAAGTGTGCATTCGGGGTTCCTGCCAGAAAATTACTTGGGTTCATTGTCAGCCGCCGAGGGATAGAATTGGATCTATCAAAAGTCAGATCCATCCAAGAGTTGCCATCGCCAAAGAGTAAGAAGGATGTAATGAGTTTTTTGGGACAGTTAAACTATATCAGCTGGTTCATAGCCCAGTCCACAGTTATATGTGAGCCAATTTTCAAGATGTTGAAGAAAGATGTTGCAACTAGTTGGACTGAAGATTGTCAAATGGCTTTCGACAAGATCAAAGAGTACTTATCAACACCACCAGTCTTGGTCAGAGCCAGGTAGACCCTTGCTACTCTACCTTTCATTGCTAGATGGAGCCTTCGGCTACGTTTTGGGGCAGCACGATAAGACAAGGAGAAAAGAACAAGTTATCTATTACCTAAGTAAGAAGTTCACTCCATATGAATCGCGGTACTCTCTGCTGGAACGTACCTGTTGCGCCTTGACCTGGATAGCTCAAAAGATGAGGCACTACTTCTGTGCTTACACAACATACCTCATATCAAGGATGGATCCCTTGAAGTATATCTTTCAGAAACCCATGCCCACCGACAATCTGGCTAAGTGGCAAATCCTGTTGAGTGAGTTAGACATTGTTTATGTGACTCAAAAAGCGGTCAAGGGACAGGCACTGGCAGATCACCTTGCTGAAATCCCTGTGGAGGGAGAATACCAACCCCTAAAAATTTATTTCCCGGATGAAGAAGTACTATTCATAGGAGAAGACATTGCTGAGGCTTACGACGGTTGGAGGATGTTCTTTGACGGAGCGACAAATTTCAAAGGAGTCGGCATTGGAGTTGTCTTGGTATCGCAAACTGGCCAACATTATCCAGTGTCTGCCAAACTCAGATTTCCTTGCACCAACAATATGGAAAAATATGAGGCTTGCATACTAGGGCTCAACATGGCCATCAACATGAATATTCAAGAGCTGTTGGTAATCGGTGATTCAGATTTGCTTGTGCACCAGGTACAAGGAGAATGGGCCACCAAGAATTCCAAGATATTCCTATATCTACACCATGTGCAGGAATTGAAGAAAAGGTTCACGACGATAGAATTTTGGCATGTTCCCAGGATTTAGAATGAGTTCGCTGATGCATTGGCCACTTTGTCATCCATGATATAACATCTCGACAAGAGCTTTATTGATCCTATTCCAGTAAGGATCCACAACCAGCTGGCATATTGTCATCCAAGCCAAACTTAGGAAATTTCTTCAAAAATGCTGACTTCCACAATATACACCGAAACGCTCTCGGGTTATCCAAATCCCAATCCGGACATACGCCCAAGTCCGAAATCATCATACGAACCTACTGGAACCTTCAGATCCTGATTCCGAGGTTGTTTACTCAAAATCCCAGCCTTACTCGATTTCTTCAACTTAAGACTTCTGAAATGCGAATTTTCCTTTAAATTTAACTCCGATCTTCCTGAATTTCAATTCCGACCATATTCACAAGTCAATATACCTGAAATGAAGCTGTTCGTGACTCCCAACTGCTAAACGACGCGCGGGATCTCAAAACGACCGGTCAGATCGTTACATTTACAAGAAAATAGCTTGTTGTATTTTTAAAATATTGAGTAATTATTTTAAAACATTTCTATGCACAAATTTTTTTAATCTGTTAATTATTTTTATAAATTATTTTTTATCAATTATTTGGGTATTTAACAAATAACCCTTTTTATTTCGGATCTAACCCCTTTAATACCAGCCCAAACCCCTTTTAATATTAGCCCAAACTCTTAAATATACCAGCCCAAACCCCTTAAGCCTAATTTGTATCTACCCGACCCAAACCCCCATCAAATCGTGGTCGCTGATCTTTTAGATCAACGGTCCACGATTAAACTTACCATTTTAATACAACTAACCCTAACCCCCTTTTCATTCCTCTCATTCCGCCGTCACCCATTTCCCTCACCCCTCCAATTCTCTCTCAAGTTACCCTAACCCTAATCGCCGTTATCGGCGAGAACCTCCCCTCTATGGTGTTTCCGTGCATTCTCCGACCACCACGGGTCTCCTATACTCCCTGGCTATTTGATTTCATGAGTCCTTGAGAAAACCTAAAGGAAATCCAACCTGTTCTTGCCTGGAACTTGTTTACCGGCCTGTCTCAGGCCATTTTCATTTGTGAGTATGGGGTTCCTCTTGCTTTTAGTATGAATCCATGGGTTTTGGACCGATTCTCTTCATCTCTACTATTTTCTGAAAACCCTAGTTTCACTGCTGTTCGATTCTACTCAGATCTTTATATATATATGAGGTGATTCGAGTATTATTGGGTGTTTTCCTTTAAAAATTTCTTGTTTTAATTAACTGTTTCGATTTATAGTCACTCTTTCTAAAACTAGGGTTCTTTCCATACTTTTGTCAAAGGTTTTTACTTTCAAATGCTTAGTCTATTCATCTCTTTATGTGTTTGATTAATCTTCGTATGTATGCTCGAACCCTAAATGTCTCTGTGTGTTACTGATTTCTTCAATTTTGTTTCGATGTTGTGTTCATCTCTGTGAACCAGTCACATGAACTTATTCTATTTAGGGACTTAAACAATTTTTCCTGTTAAAATCAGTATTTTTTGTGGGATTTTTACTTGATTGACTTCTGTTAAGAATCTGAACGATTTTCTTTCTTGTTAAAATCAGAACCCTTTGGGATTCTTACTTTGTTGATTTCTATCTAAAGATTCAAATAATTATTTCCAATAAAATCAGTACTCTTTGAAGATTTTTACTAATTGTTTCCTGCTAATTGCCCTGTTAAAATTTGTGTGCTGGGATATTACTGGTTTCCTTATTTGTGACCTATTTCCCTATTTTACTTGCCTTAATTAGTGGACAGTAGTTTGGGATTTTTACTGACTCCCTATATTGTATGATTTTGATTCATTACCTTAATTGAACCCTACTTTGATCGTTAATTGACTATTCCCCAATTAAAAGGGTCTTTTCCGGACTCCCTATGTGAATTGATTCTGTGATTTGGTTGATTGATCCTTAATTGATTGAATTCTGATTCTCTTTACCTTACTTGTTCTACTCCCTAAGTGATATATACACACTCTTATTCTACCTCTCAAACACACGAACAATAGTTCAAAGACACACACACACACACACACAAACTTTCTCTTATCTCTCTCTCTCTCTGCTACTTGTGCTCATCGCTTGTCTAGCCGGCTGAAAGCCAAGGCTAGACTGTGGAATCCTACTTACTTTACTTTGTGTTTTGCTTTCTTAACTGGTATGTTTCTTCTCCTAATTCCATTTGTTGAATCAAGTCACTGCATGGTTTTGAAGAATGACAAATGTCAACACAGTTGAACCAGGTCCATCAGGGCAAACACAGACAAACATACTAGATGGCCTGAGAAGAGTCCATGCGCAGGAGATAAACATCATCTCTGAAGAAAAGGGATTATCTCCTAAGCGAAAAGGTTGCAAATTGATAAGGAGATGGACTTCGTTTTGAGGTAGGACATAATCAAGATAAAGGAAGATCAAGGAAGTTGAGATAGACTCAAACTCTTCCACCAAGGAAGAGTTGCATCAGAATTGTACATCAACATCTCAATTACTGATTCTATAAATTGTCTAAGTATTCCTGCTGAAGAGTTGCGCACAATACATAGAAGTGAAACAAGAATTGAAAGCAAAATTGCCAAAGCAATTTTGCAAGCAGTTCATGTGAAGAATCCTTGTGCGACTCAAAATCTACTTGAACCAGCTCGAAGAACCAGTTTCATCTGTTGTCTTTTGAATCTAGTTGTTTGTAGTAGGTGATTACAAATTGTATCTTTCAGCTTTATCTAGAAGCAATTGTAATAGGTAGATAGTATTCAAGTTAGAGTTAACTTGAAGTTTGTCGCAATTAGCTAGATGCTAGTTTGCCACAAATGGATTAGAGTTAGTCCTTAGGTTGACAAAAGAGTTTATTTTATAAATGCTGCTTGGCTCATTGTCATAGTGAAGAGTTTGGGAAAATCCTACTGGGAAGTAGGTCGTGGTTTTTTCACCTTTTGAGCTAGGTGTTTTTCACGTAAATTTGTTGTGTCCTTTTATTTCTGCAATTACTTTTCTGCAAACTATAGAAGTTGGAACACCTAGGAGAACCTGGTTCTTCTATAGAGACAACACTCGAAAATTGGACACCACACAAATCACCCTCCCTCTTGTGTGGTATTGATGTATAAAACATCAATTGGTATCAGAGAAGGTTATCCTTGAAGAGGCTAACACCTTGGGAAAAGATCAAAATGGGTGCACCACCTGGAAACTGGGAAGGACAATCAACTGCAAGGCCACCACTCTTCAATGGCCACTATTACTCCTGGTGGAAGAACAAGATGAAGGATCACTTGATTGGAGAAGACTATGAGCTCTGGGACATAGTCACTGATGGTCCTTTAGCCACCATGAAGAAGACTTCTAAAGGAGTAGATGTTCCAAAGACTAGAGCTGACTGCAGTGCTGAGGATTTGAAGAAGTGGGAGAAAAATGCTAAGACCAAACACGGGCTAGTTTGTGGACTTAGTCCAAACGAGTATAGTAGGATTCAAAGCCGCACCACTGCCAAAGAAATTTGGGATACCTTGCAAGTAGCCCACGAAGGAACACCTCAAGTGAAAAGATCAAGAGGTACTCTACTATACTCTCAGTATGAAAACTTTACTATGAAAGAAGGAGAGACAATCCAAGAGACGTACACGAGGTTCACAACACTATCAAATGAACTCAAGTCTCTTGGAAGAATCATTATTGAAGAGGACAGGGTGGAGAAGATCCTGACAAGGGTCTTACCAATTTCCTGGGATTGAAAAATCACTGCTATTCAGGAATCCAAAAACATGGCAACCCTCAGGTTGGACGAGCAAATTGGAAACCTCACTGCCTACGAACTTAGAAGTCAGACAATGAAAATGGATGCTCCTAAGAAGGAAATAAGTCTAGCATTGAGAATAACTGAAGGAGCAGATCAGGAGGAAGATGAGATGGCCATGATCACTAAGGAATTCATAAACTTCCTCATAAGGAAAAAAAGGCATCTCAAAAGGTGGAAACTACAAAAAATCAAAAACTCCAGAAAGGCCAACCAACGAGGGATGCTACAAATGTGGAAAGACTGACCACCACATCAAGAATTGTCCTTAGTGGGAAGTAGAATGGAAAAGGGAGAGATCCGAACGAAGGAACAGGAAGAAGGAACTGGTCCAACCCAAGAAACCACAACAAAAGCTATGGTTGCTGCTTGGGGGGAAAAGCTCAGATGAAGAATCAGAAGATGGTGAGAATGAAGAACAAGCACTCATGGAAATTGGTGAATCATATGAGGAATCATATGAAGAACCAGAGGTAAGTATATCTCATCTCAAAAACAAGATAAAGTTCCTATCTAAAGAAAAACTCTCTGAGTTGCTGCTTGATTTCATGGATGATTCCGAAGAAACAAACAAAGAGAAAGAACAACTATCTAAAGAGTTTGTAATGTTAAAAGCAAAGTGCAAGAACCTGAAAGTCAGAGTAAGTGAATTTGAAAAGCAAAACACTGCCTTGAAGAATCAGGTTCATCCACTTGAAACTAAGATCCTAGAGCTAAAATCTGAAAATTTAAAACTAAAACTAGGAACTAGCAAAAAGACTGTTGATCATTCTCAAATCATGTTAGAAGAAAATGTGGGAAAACTAAAGGATAAGATGTACACTAAGGATGAACAGATAAGGGTACTAAAAGAAGAACTTGGTAAAGTCAAACATGAATTAGATCAAACTTGCAAAAGGAATAAATCCTCTAATGCCTTGACATGGCTTCAAGAAAATCATAGTAGCAACATAAGAGGACTTGGCTTTGGGAGTCAAATTTCCAAATAGGACCCCAAAAACAAGTATCTCACTCTTCCGGAGAATAAAATATCCACCCACTGTGGTAAGACTGGCCACTACAAAATTGAATATACTGCAAAAGAGCAGGCCAGTCGAAGAAATGAAAGTTTTGTACGAAAGAAAAGCTGGTTACCAAATTGGGCCAGAAAAAGCTTGATTCATCCTTTCTCTCATAGAAAAGGACTCAAACTAGTTTGGGTCTCTAATAATAACCCCCTATTTCTTGTTGTAGGTTCAAGTGAGAGGAAGCAGCCAAATTTGGTACTTAGACAGTGGTTGCTCAAATCATATGACAGGGAACAAAGAATAGTTCCTTTCACTTGAAAACCTCAAAGGAGGAAATGTCTCCTTTGGAAATGGAAAGAGAGGTGAAATTATTAGGGTTGGTAAGGTAGGTAAGGATGACACACGTTCCATTGAGAATGTGTACTTGATAGATGGCTTGATATATAGCCTGATCAGTGTGTCACAATTGTGTGACAAAGGTAACCTGGTTGCATTCACTTCCACAAACTTGTGATTAACTTGCTTACTGACAAGATTGTTTTGCAGGAAAAAAGAGTGAATAACATATATGTCATAGACCTGTCCACACTATCATAAAATGAACTTACTTGCTTAAGTGTGCTGGACAGTGATCCCCTCCTTTGGCACAAAAGACTTGGTCATGCTAGTCTAAATCAGCTTAACAAATTAGTCTCCAAGGACTTAGTGGTAGGGCTTCCTAACATTAAGTTCAAGGAAGACAAATTTTGTGAGGCATATGCAAGGGGGAAGCAGGTAAGATCCTCATTCAAAAGCACGAAAATGGTCAGTACCACCAGGGCATTGGAACGGTTCATATGGATCTATGTGGTCCTATGAGAACTCTGAGAAGAGGTGGTAAGATATATGTAATGGTTCTAGTTGATGACTACTCAAGGTTCACTTGGACCTTGTTTTGGACATCTAAAGATGAAGCATTTGATATGTTTACTTCATTTGTTAGAAAAACTCAAAAATAGTTAGGAAATCAACTAGCATTAATAAGATCTGATCATGGTACTAAATTTGAAAATGCAAAGTTTGCTGAGTTCTGTGATGAACATGGTATAAATCACAACTTCTCTTCCCCTAGAACCCCACAACAAAATGGGTTTGTTGAAAGAAAGAACAGAACTCTTGAAGATATGGCTAGAATCATGCTTCTTTCTAGAAAACTACCCCATAGCTTCTAGGTAGAATCAATAAACACTGCATGCTACATAATAAATAGATGCACGACCAGACCATTGGTAGAGAAAACTCCTTATGAATTACTTAAAGGGAGAAAGCCTAACATATCCCACCTTAGGGCTTTTGGATGCAAGTGCTTTGTGCACAACATCGGCAAAGACTCCCTAGGTAAATTTGATCCCAGAAGTGATGAGGGAGTATTCTTGGAATATTCATCACATAGAAAAGCTTATAAAGTATATAATAAAAGAACTATGTGTATAGAAGAAAGTGTGCATGATGTTTTCGATGAAACTAACACTCTCTCTGAGATACAACAACCACAAGATGAGGAGCTTGGACTGGTCAGAAGCAGTGAACAAACTGGAGCAAATATGGAATATGGAACAGGTGATGGACCAGGTCCAACTAACCCAAGCAACATGACAGGGGGAACTCAACAGCAAACTACACTGAAACTTGGCCCTGATCCTGTTCCACAACAACAAGACAACAATTGGTGCTAAAACACACAGATATCGAAGTTCTCACCCCCTTGAGAACATCATAACATAAAAACAGATCCTCCTTGAAAAATCTGTGTGCATTTGATGCCTTTCTATCTTTGATCGAACCAAAGAACATTGCTGAAGCCTTACAGAATGTTGACTGGGTAAATGCCATGCAAGAAGAGATAAATCAATTCGAAAGAAGTCAAGTTTGGCACTTGGTACCCAAACCACTAGATAGATCAGTGATTGGCACAAAGTGGGTCTTCAGGAACAAACTCAATGAAGATGGAACGGTTACAAGAAACAAGGCTAGACTGGTTGTCCAAGGATATAGTCAAGAAGAGGGAATTAACTATGATGGGACCTTTGCTCCTGTGGCAAGACTGGAGGCAATCAGACTTCTTATAGCATTTGCTGCCCACATGGAATTCACTCTCCATCAGATGGATGTAAAAAGTGATTTCCTCAATGGCTACCTAAAGGAAGAAGTATTTGTCAAACAACCTCCAGGATTTGAAAACAAGGAGACACCTGATCATGTGTATAAACTTGACAAGGCTTTGTATGGACTCAAGCAAGCACCAAGAGCATGGTATGTGTGGCTATCTAAATTTGTGCTAGAACATGACTACAAACGAGGTAAAATTGATAGCACCTTGTTCTTAAAAGAAAGAGGTAAGGATCTCCTGGTAGTGTAAATATATGTAGATGATATTATATTTGGGGCAACTTCTGAAAAATTGAGTAAAGAATTTGCCAAGCTTATGGGGAGTGAGTTTGAGATGAGTATGATGGGTGAACTAAACTTCTTTCTAGGCTTGCAAATTAAGCAAAACTCAAACAGAACAATGATCCATCAACAAAAATATGTGAAAGAATTTCTCAAAAGATTTAAAATGGAAGACTCAAAGGAAATAGACACCCCTATTGCCACAACTACAAAATTAGATGTGGATGAACCTGGTTCATCCGTTGATCAAAAGCCGTACAGAGGGATGATTGGGTCTTTATTATATCTCACTACTAGCAGACCTGACATTGTGTTCAGTGTAGGACTGTGTGCTAGATTTCCAGAAAATCCAAAGGCGTCCCATCTAATTGTAGTGAAGAGAATTTTGAGATATTTGAAAGGCACCACTGACTTATGCCTTTGGTATCTTAAAGGTAGTAATTTCGACCTTGTAGGATATACTGGTGCAGATTATGCAGGTTTCCTGGTTGACAGGAAAAGTACTTCAGGCATGGCTCACTTTTTGGGCTCTTGCCTTGTGTCTTGGGCCACCAAGAAACAAAACTCAGTAGCCTTGTCTACTGCTGAGGCTGAATATGTAGCTGCAGCCTCATGCTGTGCTAAGTTGCTATGGATCAAGCAATAACTCCTGGACTTTGGTATAGAGGTTTGATGTATTCCTATTTTCTGTGACAATACTAGTGCCATTAGTATGCCGAAGGACCCGGTTCATCATA
Source organism: Nicotiana undulata (assembly GCA_005239495.1). Taxonomy (NCBI): domain Eukaryota; kingdom Viridiplantae; phylum Streptophyta; class Magnoliopsida; order Solanales; family Solanaceae; genus Nicotiana; species Nicotiana undulata. The sequence continues at coordinate 22,880 of ML247915.1, forward strand.
AGAGAACCAAACGCATAGATTCCAGACACCATTTCCTAAGGGATAATTATGAAAAGGGAATGATCTCAATCGAATTCTGTGCTACTGACAAACAAATTGCAGATATCTTTACTAAAGCACTAATTAGGGAGCATTTTGAGAGAAACATGTTAGAATTAGGGATGATTAAGATCACCTAATTGTTTTTATTTTGGCTAGAAACACTGAAATAGGTAACTAACCAGATTAATCATTGCTCAGTTTCATGTCTTTAATGCCATACTCTTTTTCCATGTGTTAATATGACTCTTTGGTTGCCAATGATGTTTTTCTATTTTTGTAAATTGAGGCCAAAACTAGAGACTCTAACACGATGAACCTGGTTCATCGTGGCTGGTTCATCTGATAGACAAGGCACGTGCTCATCACTATACACTTATTGAAATAATTATAGTCACACATGAGCAGGATTCTATCTATATTTGGTTCATTTCAAATTATCAGTACTTATCCCAAAATAAACCCGTTCCAAAGAGTCCAATCGAAGCTTAATTAGCCTAGATTATAGGTTAGTCATAACCGTCTAATCTATTGACACTCCTGTACCGATTAGACTTCCACTTGACCAAGAGTTAAGCCCGTTGTGCATTTATTAACCACACCTTTAAATAGCCATCATTACCTTTCTAATTCATCATTCTCTCTTCTTCAAAAAGCATAATATTCGAACCTAGTTTATCATTCCTATCAACCAAAGTGATCAAAATCTTCTTCTCTTCAAATCTTCATAACCATGTCTTCCACTCCACCCCAAGCCACATCCTCATCAACCACCCCTGAAAAGAGTGTCGCTACTGAAGACACTGGGTCAAATTCTCTATCACAACACAACTCCCCCTCACAATCCCAAAACTCTACAGTTCCATAGCCTACTCCTTCACCCCAAACAACTCCAGCTGTTACACCAAGCCCTACTCCAGCCCCCAGAAAACATCGAGTAAAAATGCTAGCCAGAAAAATAGTTGCATCTGGTTCTCTTGCCAGGAAATTGAATGAAAAACTTCATGCTAGCCAGGCTCAAGATTCTAAAAATTCAAGTGAGTCTTTCAAATCTGCAAATGAGGAAGAAGCAACAAGTTCACCTGATACTGAGAAAGCAACCCCTGAAATTAGGTCTGAACCTGAAATGGCTGAAAATAGGTTTGTTCTGATTGGGTCTGTAGTAGATATAGAAATACCTGATAGGAGAAGGAACGTTGGGAAAAAGAAAGAAATTGAAAGAGAGGGATAAGGGAGTTCTGTAAGGGGAACTGGGAAGGAAGGTGCCACACTGGCTATCTGTGGCCCCACTCCTGTGATCACTGAGGAGGGTGTCAAGGACTTAGGGGAAGCAACTTTGGAGAAGCAGCATCAGGACTGGAGAGTCTACAACATTCAATGGGTGAACCTGGTTCATTTATTGAAGAAACTCTGGCTGACTTGATGAAAACTTTGGGGGAAACCTACAAACCTAAGAAGAAGAGAACTCCCAAATCCAAGAAAGCTGATACTCCAGTAAAAAGAAAGAAGAGAAATGCCTCTTCAATTGCTGATGCTCCTGCTCCTAAGAGTCGTGCTACTAGAAGTACTGTCAGGCAAAGTGAAGAAGAGATGGAAAAAGCTCTGAGGGAGAGAAAAAAGAAGAAAGCTGCCAAAGGAAAGGCAAAGGTTGGCGAGCCTGTTGAGGCAGTTCAGATTGATGATGATGAGATGGACCTGGTCCATCAAGTAGAACAATCGGTTCAGGTTGAAGTTGAGACACCCACGCCCAAGAAGGCCTAGATTTCTATTGATACCCAATTATTTCTCAAACTATTTTTAAATTTGCATATATACCTTCAAAATCAGTTTTTATAACAATGGGAATTTTTCCATAATTTTCCCATATTTTTATCAATTTATTTCTAATTTACCCAGTACTTTTATATCTCATAATTAATCATAAATTGCATTGCAAAGGATTTCAAAATATTTCTTAGCTTAATATATCATTTTTTAATCCTATCAGAATTTAATTATTTCACAAATTAGCCAATTTGGCATTATTTGGCTATAATTACCATAGCTTTGCAATTATAGCCCAATTACATATTGTATACTATTTTAATTCAATAATTATTCCTTTTATATTTTAAATATTAGTTAATCACTTTAATTTCACCTATTTAGACTTAATTTCATTAATTATCAACTATTTTTATTAATTAATTATGTATCTAATTTTAATTGATATTTAACAAGCAACTAATGTTTATTTAAAATCTAGCCTAAATTAAACTTGATCTTTATCCCAATTTCATAACCCAATACCCAGCCCCAATACCCTATCCTTACCGATCCAGCACCTGATTTAACGCTGGCCGTTGATCAATTTTGATCAACGACCCAAAATCACCCCTTCCTTAATTAGTCCCAGACGACTACCCCCCTCTTATTTTCATTCTCTCATTCATATCTCTACCTCCCTCTCTCTCTATCTCTGGTTCTCTCTAGAACCTTCTCGTCTCCTCCTCTCCGATGGACTCTGTCCGTCTTCCCCGACCACCTCCCTCGCCGGAAGTTATGTCCTCTCACCCTCCACTAGTCTCTGCTTCACCCCACGCCGGTTTGATACCACCCTGAGGTCCTCAGGTGAACCTGGAGTGGTTCAACTCCTACCCATGGTCCTTCATGCCATTTTCTGGCCACCTCCGGCCGTTTGAGTAAGATCTATGACTTTTCCGGCTAAAGCCGGTAACATTTTAAGGTTTTCTTGTCTTCTCTGGGTTCTCTGAAACCCTAACTCTTAAGATTTTCCAATTTATTTTAGATTTGTCTTAGATCTGTGTGTATATTATGAGCTTTTTGTTGTTTCCTCAAAGGGTTTTCCGATTTTTCTAAAGTGACTCTTCATCTTCATGACTAGAGTTTCTGAAACCTTTTCTCCAAAACGATTTTCTCTGATTTTAAGTGTTATTCTATGATTCTTGTCATGTTTAATCGATTTTATTAGTTCTCCCTTAGCCTAACTGATTATGTTGAAAACCTCTAATTTTTGACACTTAGTCTTGGACTCTGAGTTCGTCTTTACTGTATGTTCATTCAACTTGTTTGTATGTCTAAGTCTCATGAATATGTCTCGATTAATTTGATTATTTTTTTGTTACCCTGGTAATGTCTTATTAGGGTTTCCGATTTGGTTTTGCCAGTTTAAAACTTGTTTGTTTGTTTATTCGTGGATGCCTATACTATTTCCCTTAATCAGTGCTATTCTTTGGTTATCGAATCCTTGATTTACTGTGTTAATACTCCTTACAGATTTTCGGCTACTTGTTCCTATTTTATTACCATCTTTAAATTATTACCTTATTATATGGTTGGCTATATTATTGATTGATTCTTGCGAACCTATCCCTAATTGATTGTTCTATACCTATAGTGTTTGAATTCTTTTCTTAATTGTTACACTACCCTACATTCCGGCTATGTGATTTCTTTCCTTAACTAGTTTCCTGTCTTTTACCGTTGGTAAGTGACTCCCTTAATTTAGGGGAGACTTGGACTGGTTTTTATTCTTAATTGATTCTAAGTTCTATAATTACTGAACAATTGATTCTTGCCTTATTTACCTAGCTTCTAAACTGCTATATATGCACAATCTTCCTGTTTTTCAAGACACATAAACACGAACTAATCTGTTCAAATCTCTCATTCATAACTAAAACTTGCTACTCGCTCTATTCTCTCTTCTGTGCTACTTGATACTACTCTAAGTTGGCCGGCTTCAAGCCAAGGCTAACTACTGTGCATCTCCTAGATTTGTGTTACTGTTTTCTTCACCTCACTGGTATGTTCTAATTTAGATTTCAGTTCTCAAATCAACATGTTTATATCACTGTTGCAATTCATTGTGTTTCTAATTTGATTTTACTTATTATTTTGTTTTTCAACATGTAACTAGGATCCTGAACCCCATTCACATGTTAAGTTATTCTCTACTTGTCATAACCAACATGCCTTTATGTACTTGATACATGCTCTATATGAATCTTCATGCCTGTGTTTGGTACATTAGTTTGATTAGAATGTATCCTACTGTCTTGAACTATTTGGTACTGTTATGTTAGCATGATCCTATACTCTAAAGTTGTTATCAACTCTGAATGATTGCTACACACCTAGGCAAGCCTTAGGTTATCAACCATAAAGAAATAAAACCATAACCGTCTTCTATGATTAGATTTCAATTGTTAACATGTTCAAAACCAGTAGGCAAGCCTGATTAGGACTTCCTCTCTGAGTTATGCAATACAATCTGTCTTTGAGTTATCACTTATAAACCATGCTTAGGATCTGAACCTGAATTTGGACCTTAACTATGTACGAGTCATGCTGTTTATGTGTACTATGTGTGGAGGTATACCTGGGCCTTCTGTTTGTCTTCCATGATCCCCTTAATTGAAGTCCTATGTGTTTTATTATGTGTCACCTTAGTATTTTCACCTTCTAAAACCCGAGGTTCTGCCTAGAACCTCCCTTATAGGATAAAAGTCCTAAATTACTCCGGGACTGATAGAATGGGACAGGTAACAGTATGCAATAGAGGTTGAGACCAATACTCGCTTTAGTTACCTTCACGGGGTGGGAAAGGGTAGATATGGATATGATGACCGGTGCGTTAATACCACATGTAGCCCCTCTTTGAGGAGTGTCATACCGGGTATTGCATTGATGTGATCCATATTATAAATAAACCTAGGATACCCCTTTACTTTCATGAACGTGCTTAGATTGCAATCCCTTTCAAAATATAGCCTAATTGTTTTCAAATATTTGTACTTAGACTTAAAATCCCCTATATTTGAGCCCTACTTTTTTATTTGCTAAATTGTACAAATTCACAAAAAACTGTTTGGCCGGGAACCACACTTGTGGATCCTGAGTGGTGGCTAACACCTTCCCCTTGGGATAATTTCAAGCCCTTACCCTATCTCTAGTTATCGAATCGTAATTATAAATGAAACCCCCTAGGTGCCCTAACTCACCTCAAAATCGTTAGGTGGCGACTCCTCAAAGATGCAAAAAACCCTTTTCCCAAAAAGAACGAGTTGTCCCGACCCAATGTCATAAACCCCTTTTTAACCGGCCCCGAAAAGAGTTGGGAGAAAAAGGGAGCGCGATAACATGGTGACTCTGCTGGGGATTCTTAGGCTTTTACCATTTCAAACTGCCTTGTGAATTTGTACCTTTACTTTGTTTGATATTTGCACCCTTTTCCTTTTCCCCTTTTATGTGCAATTAATTATTTATCTCTTTCAAGTATTTACTCTTTCCCAGAAACAAAACTGACATGTTTCTTTGTTTCCCTTTGTAACTATTTTAATTTATAACTGTTGTATTTACCGCTTTCTTAACGTGCAAATACATGACAACATGCTTTTAATGCTTATTTATTATTGCATAAACATGCTCAACATCATATTCCACTCGTGCCAAATAAAATACTATAACAACGCTTGATGAGTGGTTGCGCCCTTCCTGTATCACTACCCCCTAAATTCGGAAAGGCTTATTTGCGGTAAAACTAGTCGATCAACGGTGCAGTCGACGATTCCGTTCCTTTCCCCCTTGAGTTGTCCGCTCAAGGGTACCAGTCTAAAACCCCATAGAAACCTTACTCCGTTATACTGCTGCATGCATCATGGTCAAAACTAGCCAGGCTAACGTGTTTTCCACTCAATAGCCTTTAAGATAGCCTTGTCCAAATGTCCACTGGGTTTCCATAAATCCAAACGGACCTCATCACATTCTGTGCATTTATTTGGAGAATTAAATGCTTCATGCTAATTGTTGATGTTAAATAGTCGAGTATGGTGGGGGTAAGGGACTAACCTTGTTTGCCTTGCAGAAATATGAGGCACGAAGTCCCCGGATTCGGCATGGTCACCAACATCCACCCGAAATTGCTAAACTGGTGGGAGGACTTACATTCTAGTGACAAAACCCTCGTCAGAAAATATCTGGGTAATCTACCATCTCTCCTGGAGGTCCGGCCTAACAACATGATAATAGAGGCTGCTACCTTGTTTTGGGATGGTGAAAGGGCCGTGTTCCGCTTCTGGGACATCGAAATGACACCTTTGCTAGAGGAGATAGGAGGTCTGGCCAGTCTAGTTTGGGAAACCCCGGGTTTGCTAATGCCTGAGAACCGCACATGCAAGGGTTTCTTAAAAATGATGGGTCTGAAGAAGAATGCAGAATTGGTATGCCTAAAGGAATCATACATCCCTTTTGACTACCTATATGAGAGGTACGGTCACAACAAATCATACCGTACCTACCATGACGAGTTTTCCATCACATCCTTGGGACATATCCATCGTAGGGTATTTGTCTTCATGCTTTGCTTCCTGGGTCTAATCGTGTTTCCAATGAAGAAAGAAAGGATCCATACTAGGCTGGCTATGGTAACCAAAACCCTAATGGAGGGGATCGGCGGGCAGACATTCAGCATTGTGCACATGATCATTGAGACATATATCGAGCCTTAGAAAAGTGTCAACGAGGAGCGAGACACTTCGAAGGCTGCAATCTACTACTTCAGCTTTGGCTCTTAGAACATCTACAAAAGGGCCAGTATCGACAAGAGTTTCAGCGAAGGGCGTGGAATGACCACATCACTTTCCACCATCCAAAGCGAATGACTTACCTTCCCGACATGTTCGCTCAGCCTGAGAATGCCAAAGGATGGGTTGAGCTCTTTGATAATCTGACTGAAGATTAAGTTCAATGGATGTTCGAGTGGTTTCTGACAGAAGAGTTCATTGCCCGGTCCAGAGATGCACCATTCCTAATACTAATCGGCCTGAGAGGAACATACCCTTATGTCCCTCTCCGAGTTATGAGACAAGCAGGTAGGAAGCAAGTTATACCCAGGGTCGACAAGATGAGTCATCTTCGAGCAGACTTCCAAAATGATGATAGTCCTCACAAGTGCCAAGCCCAACACATGTGGCACTGTAAGATTGCGATGGAGAAAGACACCATTGAGCCAGACCGATACCACGCTGGTTGCACCCCTTTCTATTCAGGTTGGTTGGAAGACAATTGGGATGGTCTGGGCAAGCCAGGATTCGTTCAAGGCCACAGGATTATAGATGAAAAGGCCGAGGCGCAAGTCAAATACAACCATTTGCACAAAAGGATCCGTGAATGCGAAAGCGAGCACTGAGAAATACATGAGTCCAATAAGAAGCTGATCGAGGAATGGAAAGACATGGCCATCAGTACCAACAAGAGGCTAGGATACTTAGAACGAGGCATAGTCGAGCTAGAGGGAAAATTTCTCAAAAGGGTTGAAGACTGTCAAAAGGCTGTAGGGACCGAAGGTGGACATCTAGACAGAGCATACCTGTTGCTGGGACTCCGCGAGCTGGGGAAGCTGTTCGAGGGAGCCAAAGATGTCGAGTCTGAGGAAGGTCCTTCTGAGACCAAGTAGATAGGAATGTATTTCTTTTGCTTTATCGATGTAATAAGGCCAATGGCCATTAGTGACCTATATTTCTTGTTTATTTAGCGTCATTTGGGATTCGTCTATTTCTTATTAATAAAATGAGGCATTTAGCATTTTAAGTTCTCCAAATACATTTGTCGCTAGGCCTACCCCAGGCACAAAGAGGTTCCCAAATTAGGACGCGCTTTACATTCCCGCACGATGTGTTTAAATATTGCAATACTTTTCATAATCCTCACTAACTTGGCTACCCTTTGTTTTTGTTTTTGTTTTCTTTCTTTTATTATTCCCTTCCCCAAAGGTTAGTTCGTGCACTCTGGCATCATCATCCTATCTCACAAGATCCAGGGTCCTCCACCCACTCCTCCTCCTAATCCTCCTAAATGAAAGAACAAAGGCAAGAATAAAATGGAAGATTCAAGCAACATCAGGAAGGAGAACACGGTTGAACGGGTAGAGGCCACTGATGGCCAGGGTATTCGGGTTCCTTATGAGAATATGTCACAGCTTGAGAAAATGTTACTGAAATTCCAAGAAGAGCTTGATCAGGTTCGAAATCTGGCAAACCTGTCATTTTCCCTCAACATCCCAGACGTCACCCTCCCCAACATTCAAAATCCTACACCTCCACAAAATATCCCAAGACAGCAGAATCACCCCGCACATCACCATCACGCCACTTCACAAAAAAACATAACTCTCCCAACGCAATGCAATACCTTCCATACCCCAAATAACACTCCACTACTTATCCCAGAACCTCAGAACTCCACAAATGACCATTTCCACACCAATGCACCAGGCCACCAAAACAATCCTATCTACGTGGAGACCATGCCACACTCCACTCCGCCTATCCCATACACACCTGAGTCTGATGAAACAGATATGCTTATCAAGAACTTGGCCGAGGAACTTAAGAAACTGACCAGCCGGGTTCAAGGCGTCGAGGGAATCAAGGGGGTCGAAGGGATGAACTATGAGGACCTCTGCATATAGCCTGATGTCGAACTTCCTGAGGGGTACAAACCTCCTAAGTTTGAAATGTTTGATGGTACAGGTGATACTAGGGTCCATCTGAGGACTTATTGTGACAAGCTGGTTGGAGTAGGGAAGAACGAAAGGATCTGCATGAAGCTGTTCATGAGGATCTTGAAAGGAGATGCATTATCGTGGTACATCAGCCAAGATCCCAAGAAGTGGTCGAACTGGGTAAGCATGGCATCTGACTTCATGGACATGTTCAGATTTAATACAGAGAATGCACCAGACGTGTTCTACATCCAAAACTTGAAGAAGACGCCCACTGAGACATTTCGCGAGTATGCTACTCGCTGGAGGTCCGAAGCTGCTAAAGCCAGACCCGCCTTAGAGGAGGAGCAGATGAACAAGTTCTTTGTCCGGGCTCAGGACCCGCAATACTATGAACGATTGATGATGATTGAGAACCACAAGTTCTCCGACATTATCAAATTGGGTGAAAGGATTGAAGAAGGTATTAAAAGGGGCATGGTCACAAATTTTGAAGCCTTGCAAGCTACGAATAAGGCTTTACAGTCTGGTGGTGTGTCCAAGAAAAGGGACGTGGGAGCCGTGATGGTTGCGGAAGAGAACCAAATCCCCACTCAAATACCAAACTTACCCAACACCTCCACTCACATATCAACTAATTCCAAATTACCAAGCACCCGCGCCCTCATACCAAGCTCCACCACCAACTTATCAATCATCTCCACCACCCAAATACTCCCAATACGCTCCTGTTTACCAAACTTACAACTCTCAGCCATCCTATTATCAATCACCTCCTGCACGCCAAAACTTCCCTAGACCTCGACCTAATTTCAATCGCAGACCTCCAAAAAAGTATACCGCCATCGCTGAACCCATCGACCAGCTGTATGAGAAGCTCAAGGCTGCTGGTTATGTCACACCCATCCCTGCTGTAACCCCTAAAAATCCTTATGAGTGGGTTAATCCAAACAAGTCCTGTGCATACCACTCCGGCATGAAAGGTCACACCATTGATGAATACCGCTCTTTGAAAGACAAGATACAATCCTCGATTGATAACAAGATCATTGTGGCAAAGGAGCCCACTTCGAACGTCCGCAACAATCCTCTGCCATACCATAAGGGTGGAGGTATCCACATGATTGAAATAGAAGATGACTGGGATTCCGAGGGAACGATCGGGTTGATCGTAGAAATCGATAACCCAAAGAAACCGGCAATTACCCTCAATCCGATCATAGTCCAGATTCAACCGTCTGAGGATGCTGAGGTAAACGTGTTTATACCTTTTGAGTTTGAAGCAACGCCACCCGCAAAGATACCGACACCGATTGAGGTTGAAATTGTGTCTCCGGCAAATGCACCCGCACCATTTGAGGTTGCAGTCTTGCCACCCAAGGCACATATTCCATTCGAAGTGAGGATAGCCGCGCCGATCCCAGTGGCGATGTCAACCACGCCACCCTTCTATACAAATGCTGTACCTTGGGACTATACACCCGAGGCGAGAAGGAAGGGCAAGGTCAAGACTAAAGAAGCTGTTGCAGCACAGGGTATGACAAGAACTGGTAGAGTCTATACCCTCGAACATCTGGTCGAATAAAGCAAGCAGGTTTCCAATCGGCCTCCCCTTATTGAGATAGGTCTGGATGACCTTTGGAGGAAAGTACAGGCCAATAAGTACTCGGTCATCGACCAGTTGAACAAGACACCGGCACAAATATCCATTCTCTCTTTGCTGCAGAATTCTGAGACGCACAAAAGTGCTTTGTTGAAGGTGTTGAACGAAGCATATCTGCCGAACAATATCACCAGTTGTGAAATAGCCAATATGGTAGGCCAAGTGTTGGAAAGCCATAAGATCACTTTTCATGAAGACGAGATGCCACCTAAAGGGCTGGGGCATAACAAAGAACTGCACATCACCGTGCAATGTGAAGATTATTTCCTTACCAGAATCCTGATCGATGGAGGATCCAGTATTAACATCTGTCCGCTAATAACACTTAAGAAATTGGGTAAAGGGCTGCATGAGATAAATGATGGAGCAATCAATGTGAAAGCTTTTGATGGTTCTCAAAGGTCCACCATTGGTGAGATTAGTCTATGCCTGCAGATGGGACCAACCTGGTTCAAGGTCGATTTCCAAGTAATAGATGTACCAGCGTCCTACAACTTGCTATTAGGACGACCCTGGATCCATGTCGCTGGGGCCGTAGCATCAACGTTGCACCAGGTAGTGAAGTTCGAGTGGAATCACCAGGAAGTGATCATTCACGGCGACGGTAGCAACCCTATTTACAGTCGCCAAACCATTCCAGCAATCGAGGGAAGGAGGAAACTAGGTGGAAAAACTTACCACCACATTGAACGAGTCAATTCTATAGAAAAAGACAAATGGTGGGATAGCAAAATCGAAAGCATACTAAGTTGGAATGGGTACGAGCATGGCAAAGGGCTCAGCAAGAATCTCCAAGGAATCTCTAAACCCATAAAGCTCAAGAAACATGGTACTACCTTCGGTTTGGGATATGAGTACACCTGGGAAGAATTCAATAGTTGGTCGCCACCATGGCGCGGTCCTTACTACCCTTTTGGAGCAGCCAATACCACATTTGGAGCAGACTTTTCGGCAAACTGGCATTATTTATAGGGCAGACGAAGAGGAAGCACTCGCCGCATTGAGGAACTTATTCCTAGAGGATGATGACATGGACTGTTGTGTTATTCTCGAGGAGGAGGGGGAGGAAGGCCCTTCTAAATAGGCTGTGAGTAGAGGAGCATACCTCAAGAATTGGACCATCAGGACAACCAAAGCCCGACGAGCCTCGGGGTAGAAAGGCTAAAACAAGCGTTATTCATTGTTTTCCTTTGCTAAATGATTTCCTTTTCGCATTTTAATTCCTGCAATAGTATCTTCAATGTTCAAAACAATTATTCAATTTATCAAAAGCATTTTAATTTTTCTTGTGAATCAATATTTATTGCTATCACTTTTCTCTCATTACTTTACCTATACATCATTACTATTACTTGTCTCGATGAACCGATGACTGTGACATGCACCGAGACAACGCAACGAACATACATTGATTCAAAGGAAGATGATGTACCTGACAAGATTATCAAGGAAGTCAAGAATTTTGAGAACATACCTAAGTCCAACCTGGACGAGACTGAAGATGTCAACTTGGGAGATTCAGAAAACGTCAAGGAAACACGAATCAACATTCATCTGTCACTATCAGAAAAGAAGGAATACACAAAATTTCTAAAAGAGTATGAGGACATATTCGCCTGGTCGTACGATGACATGACTGGTCTGAGTACATCTATTGTGGCTCACAAATTGCCAACCAATCCAATGTGTCCACCAGTCAAGCAAAAGCTCAGAAAATTCAAGCTTGATATGAGCTTGAAAATCAAGGAAGAAGTTACCAAGCAGATCAACGCCAATGTTCTCAGGGTAGTTGAGTACCCGACATGGTTAGCTAACATCGTTCCAGTACCGAAGAAAGATGGGAAGGTTAGAGTATGTGTCGACTACCAGGATCTCAACCGGGCCAGTCCGAAAGATGACTTCCCCTTGCCAAATATACACATCCTGAATGACAACTGCGCCAAGCATGAGCTACAATCATTCGTGGATTGCTTCGCTGGTTATCATCAGATTTGGATGGATGAAAACGACGCTGAGAAAACGGCTTTCATTACGCCATGAGGAGTATACTGTTACAAGATGATGCCATTCGGCCTAAAGAATGCAGGGTCCACTTACATGAGGGCTATGACCACTATCTTCCACGACATGATACACAAATAGATCGAGGTATATGTGGATGATGTTATTATCAAGTCCAAGAAAGCCGCCGATCACATAGAAGATCTGAGAAAGTTCTTCAATAGACTGCTGAAATACAATCTAAAATTAAACCCCGCAAAGTGTGCATTTGGTGTTCCCGCTGGGAAATTGCTCGGGTTTATTGTGAGCCGTCGAGGGATATAATTGGATCCATCGAAAGTCAAAGCCATTCAAGAATTACCACCGCCAAAGAACAAGAAAGATGTGATGAGCTTCTTGGGAAGGCTTAACTACATCAGCCAATTCATAGCACAGTCTACAGTTATATGTGAACCTATCTTCAAGATGCTGAAGAAAGTTGTCGCGACCAAGTGGACCGATGATTGTCAAAGGGCTTTCGACAGAATTAAGGAATACCTGTCAACACCACCAGTCCTAGTACCTCCTGAGCCAGGTAGACCTTTGCTACTCTATCTTGCAGCGTTATATGGAGCCTTCGGCTGCGTTCTGGGCCAACACGACAAAACATGAAGAAAGAAGCAAGCTATTTATTATCTCAGCAAGAAGTTCACTCCATACGAAGCTCGGTATTCTCTATTGGAACGCACCTGTTGTGCTTTAACTTGGGTAGCCTAGAAGTTGAGGCACTACTTCTGTGCCAACACAACATATCTCATATCGAGGATCCCTTGAAATACATCTTTCAGAAGCCCATGCCCACTGGCAAGCTGGACAAGTGGCAAATACTACTAAGTGAGTTTGACATTATCTATGTGACTCAAAAAGCGGTCAAGGGACAAGAATTGGCGGACCATCTTACTGAGAATCCTGTGGATGGAGAATATGAACCCCTAAAAATGTATTTTCCTGATGAAGAGGTATCATTCATAGGAGAAGACATCGCACAATCCTATGACAGTTGGAGGTTGTTCTTCGATGGAGCGGAGAATTTCAAGGGAGTCGGCATTGGAGATGTCCTGATATCAGAAACTGGTCAACATTATCCGGTATCCGCCAAACTCAGGTTCTCTTGCACCAACAATATGGCCGAATATGAAGCCAACATCTTAGGACTCAAAATGGCCATTGATATGAACGTTCAAGAATTTCTAGTGATTGGTGACTCGGATTTGCTGGTACATCAGGTACAAGGAGAGTAGGAAACTAAGAATTCCAAGATACTGCCGTATCTGCACCACGTACAAAAGTTAAGAAAGAGGTTCACAAAAATAGAATTTCGGAATGTACCCAGAATCCAGAATGAGTTCGCCGATGCATTGGCTACTCTGTCAACTATGATTCAGCATCCAGACAAGAATTTCATTGATCCCATTCCAGTGAAGATTCATAACCAACCCGCTTACTGTGCCATGTCAAAGAAGAAGAAGGCGGAAAGCCTTGGTTTCATGACATCAAGGAATATTTGACAAAAGGAGAGTACCCAGAGCTTGCAAATCCTACTCAGAAACGCACACTTCGGAGACTGTCCAACAACTTCTTTCACAGCGGAGGAATCCTCTACAGGAGGACTCCCGATTTGGGGGATGTGTAGACGCAAAGGAAGCATCCAAGCTACTAGAGGAAATCCATGCTGGGACTTGCAGCCCGTATATGAACGGTTTTGTTTTGGCGAAGAAGATACTCCCGGCCGGTTACTTTTGGATGACTATGGAAATAGACTGCATCCAGTATGTCCGAAAATGCCACCGCTGTTAGATACATGCAGACATGATAAAGGTACCTCCAAATGAGCTTAATGCAACAAGCTCACCATGTATGTTCGCCGCCTGGGGCATGGACGTTATTGGACCAATCGAGCCTGCCGCCTCCAATGGACACAGGTTCATACTAGTAGCCATCAATTACTTCACCAAATGGGTCGAAGCAACATCCTACAAAGCAGTGACTAAGAAAGTCGTGGCCGACTTTGTCCGCGACCGTGTTGTTTGCCGGTTCGGAATTCCATAATCAATCATTATTGATAATGGTTCCAATCTCAACAGTGACTTGATGAAATCTATGTGCGGGACCTTCAAAATCAAACACAAGAATTCCACGGCCTACTGACCTCAGATGAATGGAGCTGTAGAAGCCGCTAACAAAAACATCAAGAAGATATTGAGGAAAATGATAGAGAAGCATAAGCAATGGCACGAGAAGTTATCATTTGCCTTATTGGGATATCTCACCACGGTCCGCACATCGACCGGGGCAACTCCTTATATGCTGGTTTATGGTACAGAGGTTGTTATTCCCGCTGAGGTAGAAATCCCTTCCCTAAGGCATACAAGAAGCTAAGCTCAGCGACGTAGAGTGGGTAAAGAACCGTTATGAGCAGTTAGCCCTCATAGACGGAAAGAGAATGAATGCAGTCTTCCATGGTCAACTTTATCAGAATAGAATGACCAGAGCCTTCAATAAGAAAGTAAAGCCAAGATAGTTCACACCGGGGCAACTGGTGTTAAAGAAAATCTTTCCACATCAAGACGAAGCCAAGGGAAAGTTCTCTCCCAACTGGTAAGGTCCATACATGGTTCATCTAGTTTTGACAGGAGGAGCTCTTATACTCGCAGAATTGGACAGAGAAGTCTAGCCAAAACCGATCAATTCAGATGCAGTCAAGCGCTGCTATGTGTAATCTTTCCTTATATGATGTAAATTGAACTACGCCTGACCTGATTCCCCTTTAAGAGGGGATACGTAGGCATCCCTATGGGTTCGGTCATAATTCAATAAAAATTCATTTTCCCCCTACAATTGGAAACTGGGGAAGAATTTTGAGGAGGACCCTCAAAATTACGAAGTAATTTCAGTCGATCGCCGCACGAGCAATAGTCAGAAGCGTTAACCCATCAAACTGGGGCAGAATTTTGAGGAGGACCCTCATAATTCCGTAGCAGGAGAGGTTGCAATGTCTTGAATCGTGTCACGGTCGTCGGTTCATCCAAACTATTTTAAATATACATTATGCATACTTATTTTTGAAACAACTTTCTTTAGCAAACGCTACCCCAGTGATACAAACAATATCATCAGATCAAGTCGACCAAGTCAAGCAAAATCATCGGGGATACGAACTAACCTTCCCCTTACAAAACTCACGATTTTTCTTTGGATGCAGGCACTAAGGTTGCAAAATCCCTAAACGTACTATCCACCCAACGGACAAACATTGTTCAAAAGACGATTTCCAAACCGTCACACTTGATGACATTTGCTATCAGCACATACAAATAATGCTCCGTAGCCATAATGCTCACAATGATCACAACACTGCAATCCATTATCAGCTAAGAATTTCTATTTGTCATTTATTTCATTCTTGCATAAGGCCACCATTCTGCCTTCTGAGACTAAGCACTGTCTCTATCTGCATTGCATAAGGCTTCCATTCTGCCTTTCATCTTGCATAAGGCTACTATTCTGCCTTCTGAGGTTAAGCTCTACCTCCATTGCATAAGGCTACCATTCTGCCTTCCATTTGCATAAGGCTACCATTCTGCCTTCCGAGACTAAACACTGTCTCTATCTGCATTGCATAAGGCTACCATTCTGCCTTCCATCTTGCATAAGGCTACTATTCTGCTTCCGAGGTTAAGCTCTACCTCCATTGTATAAGGCTACCATTCTGCCTTCCGAGACTAAGCACTGTCTCTATCTGCATTGCATACGGCTACTATTCTGCCTTCCAACTTGCATAAGGCTACCATTCTGCCTTCCACCTGCATAAGGCTACCATTATGCCTTCCGTGACTAAATGCTGTCTCCATTTGTATCTTCACATAAGGCTAATTTTCTACTTTCCGAGGCTAAGATCAGCCTCTAATTTACTTTTCATCGAAACTAAATTCTATCTCAAACACTATCTATTTCGCTTTTTCTACAGGCTAAGATTTGCCCTTCAGTACGCAAAACTAAGCTTTGTCTTGTCAGCATCGTATTATTGCATCCTCATGGACCGAGAACATCATTTCATGGCCTGCGAATCCTGCATCAAGCAAATCCATGGCCCAGGACATCATGGTCTGAGGACGTCATCCTTAAATGTCCAAAGACAACATTCATGGTCCGACGAGAATTTGCATCATGTTTAAATTATGCACAATATATGCTTGTATCGTTTATTTGCAGGTAATCCGCCGAGCAACGGCCATCCTGGCAGGAGCGGTCCCACTCCAGTTCTCCTAACCATTCCCGTAAGTCGTTTATTCATCCAACCCTATATGTTGCGTCCGTTATAGCAAAACTTTTATCGGTATACTTCGCCGATGGCTCCTGAACTACATACGACTTGATTCTTGTAAACCAGAGATATGTAGGCAACTCGGAAACCAGGGTGCGGCCTGAATCTCTTCAAACCGTTTTGCTCGGTCAAAATTGGCCATCATATCTTTACCCGACAACTCTTCCATCCTTCCCGGGTAAAGAAGGACAACTGTTGATACCCAATTTTTTCTCAATCTATTTTTAAAATTTCATATATACCTTCAAAATCAGTTTTTATAACAATGGGAATTTTTCCATAATTTTCCCATATTTTTATCAATTTATTTCTACTTTATCCAGTACTTTTATATCCCATAATTAATCATAAATTTCATTGCAAAGGATTTCAAAATATTTCTTAGCTTAATATATCATTTTAATCCTATTAGAATTTAATTATTTCACAAATTAGCCAATTTGACATTATTTGGCTATAATTACAATAGCTTTGCAATTATAGCCTAATTACATATTGTATACTATTTTAATTCAATAATTAGTTATTTTATATTTTAAATATTAGTTAATCACTTTAATTTCACCTATTTAGACTTAATTTCATTAATTATCAGCTATTTTTATTAATTAATTATGTATCTAATTTTAATGGATATTTAACAAGTAGCCAATGTTTATTTAAAATCTAGCCTAAATTAAACTTGGTCTTTAGCCCAATTACATAACCCAATACCCTATCCTACCCGACCGAGCACCTGATTTAATCCTGACCGTTGATCAATTTTGATCAACGACCCAAAATCACCCCTTCCTTAATTAGTCCCAGACGACTACCCCCCCTCTCATTTTCATTCTCTCATTAATCTCTCTACCTCCCTGTTTCTCTATCTCTGGTTTTCTCTAGAACTTTCTCGTCTCCTCCTCTCTGATGGACTCTGTCTGTCTTCCCCGGCCACCTTCCTCGCCAGAATTTATGTCCTCTCACTCTCCACTAGTCTCTGCTTCACCCCACACCAGTTTGATAAACCCCGAGGTCCTCAGGTGAACCTGGAGCGGTTCAATTCCTACCCATGGTCCTTCATGCCATTTTTCGGCCACCTCCGGACGTTTGAGTAAGATCTATGACTTTTCCGGCTAAAGCCGGTAACATTTTAAGGTTTTCTTGTCTTCTCTGAAACTCTAACTCTTAAGATTTTCCAATTTCTTTTAGATATGTCTTAGATCTGTGTATATTATGAGCTTTTTGTTGTTTCCTCAAAGGTTTTTCCGATTTTTCTAAAGTGACTCTTCATCTTCATGACTAGGGTTTCTGAAACCTTTTCTCTGATTTGAAGTGTTATTCTACGATTCTTGTCATGTTTAAACGATTTTTATTAAGTTCTCCCTTAGCCTAACTGATTATGTTTGAAAACCCTTAATTTTTGACACTTAGTCATGGACTCTGAGTTCGTCTTTATTGTATGTTCATTCGACGTGTTTCCAGATCTTTTCTTGAAATTGATTTATAGATCAATTTGCATGACCATTTACTTTGTTAACTGCTTAAATTACTAGGTTTCCTTGTTTGGTGCTCGATTTTTGCTACTATATAAACCCTTCCCCCACTCATTTTTAGACAGACTTTGAATCACTATAATCTCACTAGATTTGAAGCTTTACTCTATTATTTCTTTATTATCTCGTTCTATACTTTGATTCTTGGCCGGCTGAAAGCCAAGGCCACTAAATTCTGGGTTCTTGCTTCTCGTTGATGTTCAGAACATTGTGGACTTTTGTTTTGTCTTGTATTTTTGTTTAAGTGGTGAGTTACTGAACCTTTGTAATTTCGTTCCTATGTATCTTCAACTTGCATATATTTTCACTTCTGAAGTTCATAGCTTAATGTGTTACTGGGTTACTCTTATGCGCAATACTATTTTCTTTACCTCAGTTTTTTGTCTCTTTAACATTTGACTTCATAATGTTTCTAGTTTGAAACATGCCTAAGCCTAATTCAAGTAATTAAGATTCTCTTAATTTCGTTTAGCCAATGTGTTATGAACTACTGTTGTGTGTGACCTTTGCAATTGTTAGCATCACTTTGGTGTTTAATTATTCTTAAGGTTGTTCATTCTGTTATTTGAATATGCTCCATCTTCATAATTTGGACTTCCTTTAGTTAATTGGTCTATATTAGATCAAACCTGAATACTTACACTTACTGTATGACACGAGTTTATCTTCCCTTTCTATTTTGAATCTATATAATGGAAATCTTGCATATGTAATTGTCGCGCCCCCCTTTTTCCTCGTGAAATCGGGGTTTCTACACGTGACAACTCTTTTAAGGAAAAGGTGTTAAAAGAGAGAGTCGCCACCTAACAGGTTTGAGGTGCGTTAGGGCACCTAGAGTAATTAACTCATGAAACTAGTTTGCATTACAAGAGATTGGGTAAGGGCTTGAAATTATCCCAAGGGGAAGGTTTTAGGCACCCCTCAGGATCCACATATATAGTTTCCAGCCAAATAGTTTTCGTAAATTTGTACAATTAGCAAATAACAAGTAAAGGGCTCAAGTAAGAGGGGGTTTCGAATGTTAAACGAGTAAGTGTTTAGAAAACAATTATGAAACGACAGAGTTTTTTTTTTGAAAAGATTATAACCTAGCATTTGAAAGAAATGATATCCTAGGTTTGAAATAATACGGATCACATCAATTCAATACCCGATAGACACTCCTCAAAGAGGGGCTACACGTGGTATTAGCGCATCGGTCATCATATCCATATTCTACCCTTTCCCTCCCCGTGGAGGTGATTAAAGCGTGTGTTTGGTCACGAGCTCTATTGTATGCTATTACCCGTCCCATCCTATCAGTCCTGGAGGAGGTTAGGACTACTATCCTAAAGGAGGTACTAGGCTGACCCTTAGGTTTAAAGGGAAAGATTCTAAGCGACAAACAATAACAATTAGGACTGTAGATAAAGGGAAACACATAAAGCAGATATGAGGCCCAAATATTCCTCCACAGATTATGCATATAATTAGCATGACTCAAACACAAGTAAAGGCCTTATTAACTTCAGAATCCTAAAGCATGATATCTAGGCGAAACTGGAATGTGATAGAGAGACAATTTTATTACTTAATTCAAAGATGGAATTTTATCAGTTTTTGCTTACTGATTTAACCTATTAATAGTCGAGCAACATGTATAAAGGAGTATATTTCCAGTTTTCAACAAGTTTAGCACCTAAGGCTTGCCTAGGCGTATCCGTCATTACAGAAAATTGCTTAAATCGTACTAATAATCATGATGTTCTAGGTGTTCAGATTTCAGAAAATAGTTACCAAACTTGATGAGTCTGTTTTTATCAAGAATCAAGCTAGGGGATGCCTAAGCGAATACAAATGCAATCCTAAAGAATGACATCTAATGCAAAGAAGATGCAGAATGATGCAGGACCTAAACATGATATTCTACATGCACGGATATTTCAATTCCAGAACATGCTTTAAAAAATATGTAGAAAGACCTATTTATTAACATTGCATTTATCTTAAGGCAGGATATCTAAGTGTTCATATTGCATCGCAGTTTCAGGAAACCACCTGTTTATTAGTTTGTTAAACCTAATACATGATCCCTAGGTGTACATGGTAGCGTATAAAGTAATGCAAAGTACGTATTCTAACACAAGATTTTTCTAAATGAATGAGGATGAACATGCTGAAACAGTATTCATAGAACCTAAGGAACAAGATTTCTAATGCATGGATATGAACCTACACATGATCTCTATTCCGCAGATAGGAAATTAAAAGCCTAAACATGGTTTCTACCCTTATAGTAACTAAGCATGCATGGTTATCCCCTCCCATTTCACTATCCAGCCCCATAAGTTGTTTACAAATTATTACAAGCCAGGAGTTATTAATTACATAACAGAAGAGAAAATAAGAAGCTATTCATCAACGTATACTAGTTGATCAGGTGGTGGTGCGTATATAACGCCATAACCTTTCTCATATACCATATACATATATATACATACATATATACGCGTATATAACGCCGTTTGAATCATATTTCAGCCACTGTGGGAAACATCATCATCATATACCAGTTGATCAGGTGGTGGTGGGTATATAATGCCGTAACCTTTTTCTATATCCCTTAGACATATATTTACATATATACACGTATATAACGTCATCTGGTCATGGGTCAATATACATGAATGCAATGCATGAAAAGTACGTTAATAAAATCTTTCGGAGCTTCATAAGACCATTTTGCCTTTGAGTAACATCATAAAGTAAACTCTTTTCCACTTTCATATTTTTTCTGAGAACCATGAACAGATGATAAAATATTATGACACATGGAAATGCAAGAACATAGATATCTCTAATACTTCTATGAATAGAGTCATTTATGGAATTTGTGCATTTGCACGTTTCGTGCGTATCGCATGGATCATGCCAAAAAAAAAGAGATAACCTTAACATACCTTGCGTCGATTCTGTTGACAATCTTCTAACACATGTCTTTTGCGAAGAACACGTAATGCTGGATCAAAGTAGGGAAAGCGAGAGGAAAGATGATGTCAACCATCAATCAGAACTATCTCAAGCTTTAGATAATTCAAGTATTAACACATTTATTTGCTGCACAAATTAGTCGGAAGACACTTCTATATACACGAACTAGGATGGGGTAATAAAAACTCAGCGTATAGTGATGAACTGTTCATCATTTGCTTCCTTTAACAATACTCAAAGGCTTACTATCTTTCCTCGTTAAAACATAAGCACAAGAACCAGTACATACTTCAAACCATCTACCTTGACCACATTCACCTTTTACTAATTTGAAAACACCGTTCAGAACTTAAAATAGTAGTAGAAGTAGAAAGTTTTGGATATTCACATTTTGAAAGTTTTTCCTTATTGAACCTTATGGATGATTGCTTTAAATCTTGCCACCTTACTCTAAATGACTTAAGAGTCATCCAATACAACATATATTTCTGCCACGTAATCCCTTTGTAGGGAAATTTAATCTTTATCCAATCATCAATTAGGTAGTATCCCGCTATCCGGTAATTAACCAATTACCCGTATAATTCAAAATTATTCCCATTTACTTGAAATATTACTCACTTTTCACATACCTTATACACTTTACTGTTATGGTCATGTGGTACCTTGTATGGTACTAGTCCATAAATACCGAGTATTTTAGCTCGAGCCGTATTTTATCCCAAAATACCAAATTTCAACGAAATTTATTTTCTTCGACTTGCTTCCCCTCTCACCTTCACGAATTTATTCATCACTTACAATCCTTATAATCTCCAAATAATCTTTTCCTTGGACTAATGTCAATTACCTTACAACAAATTCAACGTACAATACTGCATGGTGCAACACTGTCGTAACTTATTACTGCGAAGCGTAACATCATTGTAATGTAATGCTGCTGGGTAGAACACTGTCGTAAATTTAATAATGTTGGACGTAATATTGACGTAATATTGCGGGGGTAACAATTTCGAACTTTGGAGGTTTGTACCCCTCGGGCAGTTCGACATCAGGTTGTATACAAAGGTCTTCATAATTCAACCCTTCGATTCCCTTGGTTCCTTCAACACCTTGAACTCGACTATTCAGTTTCCTAAGCTCCTCGGACAAGTTCTTGATGAGCAAGTCTTTTCCATCAGACTCAGATGACTGTGAGATAGGAGGAGTGTCTTGGGTCATGGTTTCCACATAGATGGGATTGTTGTGGAAATGGTCCTTTGTGTAATTCTGAGGTTCCGGGACAAGTAATGGAGTGTTTTTTGAAGTGTGGCAAGTCTTGCATTATTTTTGGAGAGTTTGGTTCCTTGGCGTAGTGGCGTGATGATGAGGTGAGGGGTGGTTTTGTTGCCTTGGGATATCCTGCGGAGGTGTAGGGCTTTGAGCATTTGGAAAGTGGACGTCTGGGACGTTGAGGGAAAATGACAAGTTGGCTAGATTCCTGACCTGGTCGAGTTCTTCTTGAAATTTCAGCAATTTCTGTTCTAGTGGTGACATATTCTTATGCAAGACTTGAATACCGTCGTCAATGGCCTCTACCTGTTCAACCGTATTTTCCTTCCCGATACCGCTGCATTCTGCCATCTTACTTTTGCCTTTGTTTATGCCTTTGGGAGGACTAGGAGTAGGTGGAGGGCCCTTGGATCTTGTGCGATAGGCGAATGATGCCAGAATGCACGAACTAACCTTTGGGGAGGGGAATAATAAAAGAAAAAGAAACAAAATCAAAAGGTAGCCGAGTCAGTGAGGATTATTAAACACATAATGCAAAAATGTAAAACGCGTCTTAAGTTGGGAACCTCTTTGTGCCCGAGGTAGGTCTAGCGACAAATTGATTTGGAGAACTTAAGTGCTAGATGCCTTATTTTTTATAAGAAAAATAGACAAATCCCAAAACGATTCTAAATAAGCGGAAGATAAAAATCACTAATGGCCATTGGCCTTATTACATCAACAGAGAAGATAAAAGGAAAAACCCCTATCTACTTGGTCCTAGAAGGACTTTTCCCAGAATCGGCATTCTTGCTTCCCTCGAACAACTTCCCTAGCTCGCGGAGTACTAGCAGTAGGTATGCTCTGGCTAGATGTTCTTGACGAGCGTTTTGTCGCTAGAATGTGGATCTTCCCACCAACTCAACAGTCTTGGGTCGATATTGGAGACCATGCTGAATTTGGGGACTTCGTGCCTCATTTTCTGCAAGGCAAATAAGGTTAGGCCCTTACCCCCACCAGACTCGACTATTTAACATCAATAATTAGCACGAAGCATTTAGTTCTCCAAATAAATGCACAGAACATGATGATGTCCGTTTGGGTTTAGGGAAACCCGGTGGACTTTGGACAAGACTATCTTAAAGGCTATTGTGCGGACAACACGCTAGCCTGGCTAGGTTTGACCATGATGCATGCAACAGTATAACGAAGTAAGGTTTATATGGGGGTCTTAGACTGGTACCCTTGAGCGGACAACTCAAGGGGGAAGGCACGGAACTGTCGACTGCACCGCTGCTCGACTAATTTTACCGCAAATACGCCTTTCCGAATTTAAGGGGGTAATAATATAGGAAGAGCGCAACCACTCATCAAGCGTTGCTATAGTAGTTTTTTGGCACGAGTGGAGTATGGATGATGAGCATGATATGCGATAAATAAGCATTAAAATAGATAGTCATGTATTTGCATGTTAAGGAAAGCGGTAAAGACAACAATTATGATTTAAAGCAATTACAAAGGAAAACAAAGAAATAAGTCAGTTTCGTTTTGTGAAATAAATACTTGAAAGAAATAAACAATTAATTGCACGTATCAGGGAAGAGGAAAGGGTGCAAGTATCAAACAAATTAAAGGTACAAATTCACGGAATGATTTGTAATGGTAAAAGCCTAGGTAACTCCCCAGCAGAGTCGCCATGCTGTCGCGCCCCCCTTTTTCCTCGCGAAATCGGGGTTTCGACACGTGACAACTCTTTTAAGAAAAAAGGTGTTAAAAGAGAGAGTCTCCACCTAACGGGTTTGAGGTGTGTTAGGGCACCTAGAGTAATTAACTCATGAAACTAGTTTGCATTACAAGAGATTGGGTAAGGGCTTCAAATTATCCCAAGGGGAAGGTCTTAGGCACCCCCTCAGGATCCACAGATGTGGTTCCCGACCAAATAGTTTTCGTGAATTTGTACAAAGAGCAAATAACAAGTAAAAAGCTCAAGTAAGAGGAGATTTCGAATGTTAAACGAGCAAGTGTTTAGAAAACAATTATGAAACGACGAATTTTTTTTTTTTTGAAAAGATTATAACCTATCATTTGAAAGAAATGATATCCTAGGTTTGAAATAATACGTATCACATCAATGCAATACCCGATAGACACTCCTCAAAGAGGGGCTACACGTGGTATTAGCGCATCGATCATCATATCCATATTATATTCTTTCCCTCCCCGTGAAGGTGATTAAAGTGCGTGTTTGGTCACGAGCTCTATTGCGTGCTATTACCCGTCCCATCCTATCATTCCCGGAGGAGGTTAGGACTACTATCCTAAATGAGGTACTAGGTTGACCCTTAGGTTTAAAGGGAAAGATTCTAAGCGACAAACAATAACAATTAGGACTGCAGATAAAGGGAAACACATAAAGTAAATATGAGGCCTAAATATTCCTCCACAGATTATGCATATAATTAGCATGACTCAAACACAGGTAAAGGCCTTATTAACTTCAGAATCCTAAAGCATGATATCTAGGCAAAATCGGAATGCGATAGAGAGGCAGTTTTATTACTTAATTCAGAGAAGGAATTTTATCACTTTTGCCTACTGATTTTAACCTATTAATAGTCGAGCAACATGTATAAAGGAGTATATTTCCAGTTTTCAACAAGTTTAGCACCTAAGGCTTTCCTAGGCATACCGGTCATTACAGAAAATTGCTTAAATCGTACTAATAATCATGCTGTTCTAGGTGTTCAGATTTCAGAAAATAATTACCAAACTGGATGAGTTTGTTTTTATCAAGAATCAAGCTAGGGGATGCCTAAGAGAATACAAATGCAATCCTAAAGCATGACATCTAATGCAAAGAAGATGCAGAATGATGCAGGACCTAAACATGATATTCTACATGCACGAATATTTCAATTCCAGAACATGCTTTCAAAAATATGTAGAAGGACCTATTTATTAACATTGCATTTATCCTAAGGTAGGATATCTAAGTGTTTGTATTGCATCGCAGTTTCAGGAAACCACTTGTTTATTAGTTTGTTAAACCTAATACATGATCCCTAGGTGTACATGGCAGTGTATAAAGTAATGTAAAGTACATATTCTAACACGGGATGTTTCTAAATGAATGAGGATGAACATGCTAAAACAGTATTCATAGAACCTAAGGAACATGATTTCTAATGCATGGATATGAACCTACACATGATCTCTATTCCGCAAATAGGGAATTAAAAGCCTAAACATGGTTTTTACCCTTTATAGTAACTAAGCATGCATGGTTATCCCCTCCCATTTCCCCCTGCAGCCCCATAAGTTGTTTACAAATTATTACAAGCTAGGAGTTATTAATTACATAACAGAAGAGAAAATAAGAAGCTATTCTATAAGGCCTTTTTTGTGACGACCCCCCCCCCCCCCCCCCCGCGCGGNGGTATTGTCTCTGTCTGGGTCCAGCCAGTTCGCACATAGTCCCTCTTCACGCTGTAGCGCTATGGGGTATCGAACTTGTTACCTCAGACTCCTTTACACCCCCCTTAAGGGATCGCCTCTCACCAATAGAGCTGCAGCGTGAAGAAGGACTATGTGCGAACTGGCCGGACCCAGACAGAGACAATACCTTTGTTTGTACACCAGCCTTGAGGGGGGGTGTAAAGAAGTCTGAGGTAACGAGTTCGATACCCCATAGCGCTGCAACGTGAAGAGGGACTATGTGCGAACTGGCCGGACCCAGACAGAGACAATACCTTTGTTTGTACACCAGCCCTGAGAGGGGGTCGTCACACATATCTATTGTAGATATAAAAGAATCAGAAGTTTCAAATATTAGGGTTTTACACAAAACCTCAGAGAAGATGAGAAGAACCTCGAACGACACTGACTCGAGCCTCAAAGGTCATAGACCTTACTCGAAATCAAGCTTTGGAGGCTTGAAGTAAACAGGAACACCATGGGTGTGAGTAGACGGGTCTTCGCCCTTCGAGGGCCTTAGGGATGACATTAACGGCATAAGAGAACCATAAGAGGCAGGGGGTGATGAAGGTTTCAAGGTCTCCGGCGAAGGGATGGCCGGAGAAGATGAAGAAATTCATCGGAACCTGAAGAGACATAAGTCTCTAAAAGAGACTAGAGAGAGAGATGAGAGTATAGAGATGTGAGTCGGTGAGAAATGAGAGGGGTTAGGGGGGTTAGTTTGAATTAATTATGGTAAGTGAAATCTGCGCCGTTGATCTAATTTGAGCAACGACTCAGATTGACCCAAGGTTTGGGCCGGGTAGGAATTGGTCTGGGCTGGGTGGGGAATTGGGTTATTATAATCTGATGGGTTGGGTTAAATTTGGGCTAGAATTTAAATAAAATATGGTCAATTGTTAAATACTCATAAAATTCAAATAAATAATTACCAAAATAGCCAATAATTATGTAAAAATAAAATTAATGCCACATAGATAAAAATTAAGGTAATTAGCTAATATTAAAATACAAAAATGACTGATTATCGAATTAAAATAGCATGACTGTGCAATTAGGCCATAGTTGCAAAATTTATATAATTATGTCTAATTGGTTAATTTGTGAAATAATTAAATTCTAATAGAATTAAATAGGATTAAAAAGGATATATTGAGCTGGGAACTTTTTTATAATATAATTTACGAATAATTATTGAATACAAAAATACTAAATAAATAGGAAAATGAATTGATAAAAATATGAAAAATTATGGAAAAATACCACTCATTATAAAAAGTGATTTTGAAAGTAATATTTAAGTTTGAAGATAATTTTGAGGAAAAACTGGGTATCAACAGTAGTATGTTTTAATTCTGTGTCAAGATCTTGTTCTATCAACCATGACTAGTTCCCAGTTAATATACCCCCCATCATATTTTGGCTCACTTGATTCACCAGTAGTTGTCATAATTTGTGCTTCCCTACTATGTCTAAATGATGTTCTGCTGCCTGATGTGAAGTTAACATGGCTATCTTATGACACTGGGATATATACTTAGCATAATTTGGACCCTTAGGTTTTCACTTATTTGGTATTATGTATCTGTGCATGATGATCTTTGTCAATCCTACAAACTAGTTATTTTCTAACTTTGTCAAAATGTGACTGCCTATGTGCTAAGTGTTGAACCTGCTTCTAAGTCTTTACTAAGCATTTTTTTAAAATCCTGTGACTTGTTCGAGTATCTGCTCTATATGCTCAATTTGGCCATGTCTGTTTAAATTATAAGTGTATCCCTCAATTCCTGTCTCTCAACCTTGGTCCATGCTCTTTCACTTGTTACCTGGGCTTTTTTGAGTTCTCATTCTTAGCCGGCTGAAAACCAAGGCTACTTAGGTTCTATCATTGACCTCCCTAGTGTGAGCACTGGTCGGGGTCCAATTGAGACCCTTGTGAACTCTGACACACTAGAATTTGGTCCTTAGTCATTCCTTAAATGTCCTCTATTAGCCTCCCTAGTGTGAGCACTGCCCTAGGTTCTTGAAGCCCTTGGGAACTCTGACACACTAGGGTACTGGTTCTTTCCTAATAGCTCAACTTTGCCCTTTACCTACTTGCTGAATCAACTGGTTTCTAGATGCATATGTAAATGAAGATATGACTTCTAGATTGTTGTAAAACTATGTGGACTTGAGAATGAAGACCTGGCTGGGTATATATTTGTGCCTGCCTTACGCTCACTATAGCTATTATGTAATTATGTAATTTAATTTATTCATTGGCTTGTAATAATGTTGTAATAATAATTAGGGTGTTAGTAAAATTGGGAAAATGAGTTTATTTTTAATACTTGCATTGAAATGGGTAGAAAGCCTGCCTATAGGTGTTTGCTTTGATGTTTGTTAGATAACCTTCCTATTGGTGTTGAATTTGTTTGACATATTTTGCTTCCACATGCGAGAAACCATGCCTATAGGAAATTAAATGACGAAAGCCTCAATGTGCATTACTTATTCATTAGGTGCTATAAGATTCTGTTAATTTACGTGCTACCTAATCTGCAATTTATAAATCATGCCTATAGGATCTAAAATCAGTCTTAATTATTGATTCTCCTACTCACTTCCTTTAAGTGCTAATGTTGGACTTTCAACACTGTGTCATTGCCACTATTAGAAAGCATGCCTATAGGATCCAACTAAGCAATTCTGAATATTCTCCTGTTGTTCCCACTGCCAATTATTGCATAAATCACCTATAGGTATGGGACGGGAAGTGCACGCATAAGGTACAATTTAGAATCAATTAGTGCTTTCTAGGAAACCAACTAAAAAATACTAATCGGGTAGCAGGAGATGATAGTCTGTGCCCACTGGATAATATGAGTAATACCCCATCTAGAGGGAGTTACTAATATTCTTGTTTATCTGCCCAATTTCGTCTTTACCTGATCCTTTTTCCAATTTACTGTAATGGGTTTGGTAAAAAAAGTGCTATTAAACGAACAAATTCTCTCAGCATGACTATTGGCCCTTTGGTGAAAAAGATTTAACTTGTATATATTGATAGGATAAAAAAATATACTTAAATCTATTATAATAGTAAATTTATATTACTTTCAAGATTGCTAATATTAATATATATTTACCTAAAAAATAAGTAACAATTAAATTTGTACGCGGTTTTAAAGATATGTGGTTTATTTCAATACGAATAATTAAGAATAACAGGTAAATAAATTTAAGATAAAATAAATGATCAAACCAATTGCAATACAATGACCAAGGCTGATTTTAGATTGAACGGTGGAATTCATCCTTGGTTAGACCCTCGGTACAAGCTCGATCGTGAGTGAAGGAAAGAACAAATGAATAATGCCTTGAACAATAGTTACAAGACAAAAGTAAAATTTTATTGCTTTGATTTGCATCTACAATGTGTCATACTAAAGAAAAATTCCCCTTTATATAGTAGGAGAATTTCAGTCCTAATACTAGTCTAAAAAAGGTAAAAATCTTCATTTTCCGGTAATTGTTGATCTATAATTGATACTGAACGAGATTCACGCCGTAATATATGGTAGATGGAAAATATTACGGTCCCATATCCGTCATGCATAACTGTTCACCTCGTCTCCCGAGGTCTAGAACCTATACTTGGCCCGGGGTACGTTGCTTTACCGTGTCCGATCTCAGACACATCATTCGTTCTTCTTGGATCTCGATACGAGGGGTTCCTAGCCTCGATTATAATCATGTCAAGCCGTGCTTCCCCTTAATTCACTCATCGGGGAATCGGGGATACTTTATTCCATATTTTACCCGTACATAGATAGTCCCCTCATTTTTCGGAGAGTAGATTTATCGAAGAGACGAGAAGCGATATGTTAACCCCAGTTCCTTATTTCGCACGTTACAACTGAGTTGACGGGTCAGTGAAACATCCCACTAGTCGTTCGTACTTCGGACTTCGGACACGTGTTAGCTTCTGGTTGATTGTCCTCGAATGTGAAACGTCACACATTGATTATCAACAAACCACCCCTTCATATTTTCCGGAATACTGTTAGCTTGGTGAAAACGATCAACAATTTTGGTTTAAGGTCAGTCTTCAAAACTAAGGTAGCACTTTTTATAGTTTCCTCGTTAAAAACCTTGCAAAAACACACTTCGGGACGAAACCGATTCAAGGGAAAAAGGGTAAAATATGTGTTTTCAGACCTAATAGTCACATTTTCCCTTGGTCGAGTACTTGCATAAGTTAGCCCGTATTATGACGAAATTAAAAAGGGAATTGAGTTCGTACCTTAGCAATAGTACCGCTTTAAGTGTTCCGCGTTCCAGTTGTTCGTTAGTTGTACACCATTCTTGACTCATGGTCATGGCCTCACCGTTTGACACTTCTTTA
Source organism: Nicotiana undulata (assembly GCA_005239495.1). Taxonomy (NCBI): domain Eukaryota; kingdom Viridiplantae; phylum Streptophyta; class Magnoliopsida; order Solanales; family Solanaceae; genus Nicotiana; species Nicotiana undulata. Next base: position 53,069 of record ML247915.1, read on the forward strand.
GTATACTGGAACCTAAGGCTCGTTCCCCTACCTTGATTGGTGTTAAGGATTCCACTCCATAGACTAGAGAGGACGGGGTCGCTCCGGTACTCGACTTCGAAGTCGTACGGTATGGCCACAAGACTTTGGGCAATATTTCCTTCCACTTTCCCTTTGAATTGGTCAATCTCTTTTTCAGGTTTTGGAATATAGTTTTGTTCGTCGATTTCTACTATGTTTAGCATATTGGAGCATCTAGTTAAGGCTCTAATCAGAGCGGGGTACTATTGGCCTAAGATGGAAGAAGACGCTGAAAATTTCGTAGCTAAATGCGATAAATGTCAGTGTTATGCTAATAACATGCATCGACCCGCAGAATTATTACACCCGCGGTGTCTGTATTCTCTATAAATAAGGATTGGGAACCCTTCGAGTAACCCTTTAAGTTTCCCAACCTTTGAACCTACATATTTTCCTCTCTTCTTCTTCTTATTCATGCGTTATTGCTCCAGTTGCTCCCATTTTCGCACCTTAATCTCCTTTTTGGTTTGAGAAATTCTTGTTATTTCTACCTCTTTCGAGTTCTTATCCTCTGTACTTACCAAAAATAAAAAATGGTTAATGCACCCCTAGCTCTGATGAGGCTTCTAACCCAATCCCATTAGTAGTGAGAATGCCTCCTCACAATGATGATGTTGTTGAGGACGGGAGCTTTCCCACCGTGGAGGAAATCATTCCTCCTAGTGACAAAGCCAGGTCGGACTTCGCGAATCCGCCTACGGACGATCCTAAACCTGTTGAATCCCGAATGGATGCGTTCGACCTCGCCGATCTTAGGGCCAAATATAACATCCCGACCCATATCGACCTGATCCCGGATGGCCGCGACATAATTCATATTCATCACCCTGGGTATTGCGCATTCTACACGTACCCGCTCGTAATGGGATATTCTCTTCATCTTCCTCCGTTGGCAGAGTAATTTTGCCGCTATCACGGCATCTGTCCGGTCTAGCTCTTTCCCTATATTTACAAACATTTCCTCATATTGATAAAGTACGTAGAACTGGACAATCGCGGGATTTTAATTCGCCCACCTGCTGCATCTCTTTGCACCAAGCTTCCTTAGAGGTGCGAAGTTGCATCTTCGCCATCCTGGGAGAAAGGGATTGATGGTGATGATGGACGATAAGGCCAATCGTCGATTTTGGTTCAACTTCTTCTACATTAAGACCGAATATCTGATGGCAAACCCTAGTGGATTCCCTGAAGCGCGAAACTTCGCTCGTAAGTGATTTTCCTGACTGATTGCTCATTTTGTTTATATCATTGGTGACCTAATCGTTCCTATTTTTCTTTTGTGCAGCCGTGAAAGATCCTCCTACGTTAGTCGCCGACATTCATGACTGGGTGAGTCAAAATTTGCCTCACACGGTGGGGATCCGCGAATGGTCGACATTCCACAAGAAGTTTGGATGTAAACCTTCTGCGACCGGTAAGTCGTTCATTTCGACCTTCTATTGCTTCATCTTTAATGTCGTCCTCTTTTCTCTCCCTTCCCTCATACAGTAGGGTTAGTTTAAATTATGTTTTTGCTGTCGGGTCGAAGGGCTTCGAGAAAAGTGAAGGCTCCTACCTCTATGTTTCGTCAATCAGGTGCCTCGACTGGGTCTCTACTCGCTATGAGCGCAGGCAAGTCTGTTCATACTGCTTCTCTTCTCAGGCCTCGTCACAATGTAGATTTAGTAGACAGGCGGAAACCCCATAGGCGAGACTTCGGCTTCTCCTGTATTGCACTTGGTACATGAGTCCTCGCCAAGTGAGGAGGAATTGGTTCCACTAAAAAGGCGGAGAGTAGAAGTCGACGACGAGGCAGCTGGAGCCGAAGAGTTGACAAGGGGCGATCCTAAGCCGACCATGGCTGCATCTGAGGGCGACGTGGGTTTGTCCACTGTGACTTTGCCGCCTGCAGAGGTTGCGGTAATTGCTCCTTTGCCCAAAGTCATCATCGAAGAAGGGGGACGATCAGAGGTGGTGGAGGGTGTTCCCAAGAGAAATCTGTCACCATTAGAACAGGCTGATGTTCCTTCATCAACCGAAGAAAGAGGGAAGAGTGTGGCCGTGGAGGGTTTTTAAACTGGTTCTGTCGTCGACCTCGAAGAGGTGAGGATGTTCAATGGGGGGGTTTACTCGTGTAGAAGTGAGGTTAGACGGATCAACTCGCACCATAGTCATTCCCCTGGACCGTGATTTGTTGGTAAATACAGAGACCGTGATTCCTTCTTTGGGTCCTCTCTGCTATAACGCCGAGGGCCGTACTTTACAGACGTTCGATGATACCGCTTTGTCGTCGGGCATAGCCGGAATGGCTCTGAGGGTAAGTTTTTTGTTTTCTAGTTCTCTTACCTTACGTTCTCTCACTTTTTCTTTTTCTGAATGACTTTTTTCTTCTGCTTTTCCTTTTTCATTAGAACATCATTTTGGAGATTTATAGCACCCGCCGATAAGAGAAGCGAAGGGTTATTTTCAAGAGAATGGAGTGGAAGTATCGTGAGTACCGTGACAAGCACCGTGAGTTATGCATCTGATTCGGCGTGGATGGTAATTTGCAATCTCTTAGGGATGAGCTAAAGCAGAAGGACGATGAACTCGTGAGGGTCATAGGCAAATTTAGTGAGCTCGTGGGAGCGCTTAGAATGAAGGTGGGCGAGCTCAAAGTGAGAAAGGGGGTCGAGGCTGAGTGTGCTGATCTCCAAGCTCAAGTGGCATCCTTGAGCAGAGTTCGATCAGAGCCAACGACTTAAGTGATCAGTTGATTGAAAAAGCGACGGAGTTGGGGAAGGCTGAGGAAGCTAGGATGGCAGCTTTGGTGAAGGTGGCGATGTTGAAGGATTCCATACGCGTCCTCCGACCTGAGCGGGCGAGTGATACGGAGACGGCCGTGCTCAGGGAGGCAAGGCTTGATGAGCAGATTGGTGGGCTCGAGAGAGAGGTTTCGAACATAAATGATTAGATCACCGCTCTTGAGGCCAAAAGGGCGCAGATGTTGGCTTGACCGTCTTCCTGTCTCACTTCCACTTATCCCGATGTTGCACAAGATTTGTGCGAGAAGTGAATCCATGTCGAGGCCCAGCTAGACATATTAAAGGACTTGATGACGGCAGGAAGAGTTCAAAGGTGGACTTTAAGGATGCTCGTGCCAAGGCGCGTAGCTCGAGTCGCCTGTGGTTATGATCTCGCCATGTCGGGGGCAGGCAATGCTGAAGATGAGTTGGACGGGATCGTGCAAGGTGCTTGGTACGATGATGAGTACTCAGATGGCGAGGACAACGCTAGGGACGATGCTGCTGAGTAATACTTTTTGTAATATTTACTTTTACTTTTGTGGGCCTTTGTTCGGCCCTTGTAAGGTACCTTTTTGAATTGGAATGCTATTTTTGCTGTTTATTTCCGAGTTTTTTGTTTCTTCCTTGGATATTTTCCTCATTTGGTTGCCTTGATTAGAAGAATTGTGTTGGTAAGCATTAACTCGAACATGGTCGAGTGTGTCTTTAATTAGTTCGGGCAAAGTCAAATGTCGCCTTAATTAATTCTCACAAGGTTAACTGTGAATCATATTCGAGCAAGGTCGAATAATGTTCTTAGTTAATTCGAACGAGATCGATTGTGAGTTAAATTTGAGTGAGTTTGAATGTGAGTTCAATTTGAGTGAGGTCGAATGTTACTCTTAATTAATTCGAGCGAGGTCGAATGTGAGTGTATTCGAGCGATGTCGAATGTTAGTTGAATTAGAGCGAGGACAAATGTTACTCTTAATTAATTCGAGCGAGGTCTAATGTGAGTTGATTCAAGCGAGGTCGAATGTTACTCTTAATTAATTCAAACGAAGTTGAATGTGAGTTGATTCGAGTGAGGTTGAATGTGAGTTAATTCAAGCGAGGTCGAATGTTACTCTTATTTAATTCGAATAAGGTCGAATGTGGGTTGATTCGAGCGAGGTAGAATGTGAGTTGATTCGAGCAAGGTCGAATATTACTCTTAATTAATTCGGATGAGGTCGAATGTGAGTTGATTCGAGCGAGGTCGAATGTTACTCTTTATTAATTCGAACGAGGTCGAATTTTACTCTTAATTAATTTGAACAAGGCCGTATGTGAGTTGATCTGAGCGAGGTTGAATGTTAGTTGATTCGAGCAAGGTCGAAGGTGAGTTGATTCTAGCAAGGTCGAATGTTACTCTTTATTAATTCGAACGAGGTCGAATGTGAGTATCTTAATTGGTGCAACATCAAACCTGGTGGAGACATAGGAGATCATCATGTACTTGTATGCTCTGCTTACACATATATATTGGAGAAGTTTATACATTTTTTGGGCTGGTATTCCATTCCCAGTCTATCTAGTCCCTTCATTGGTCAACCTGGAGAAGTATTCGAGAGGTCAAGCGATGAACTAGAAAACTCGTGTTCTCACCTACTTGTGCTTAACTTCAAAATGTCCTTCTCGTCGCCTCGCTAAAAATCTCCCCGAAAAAACCCAATTGGGACAAAACTCAGGTGAGGGAAAAAGAGTACGGCTTAGAGAACGTTTATTCTTAGAAGTTGAACTACTTGAGGTGGGAGATGTTCTAGTTGTTTGGTAGTAGTTTTCCTTCCACTGTTTTCACTTGAAACGACCCTTTGCTTGTTGTTGCTATAATTTTGTATGGGTCGTCCCAATTTGTTCCAAGCTTCCCTTCCCGTGAATCCTTGCTTGCCTGTGTTTTGACCTTGAGTACGTAGTCCCCGACTTTGAGCGGTCTGACCTTGGCTTTTTTATTATAGTATCGCTCTGCCTGTTGTTTCTAGGCGACCATCCTTATATAAGCCATGTCTCTTCGTTCTTTAGCCTCATTGAGGTCTTGCCTTCTGTTTTTGTCATTTCTCGACCCGCTCTCATAAGAGTATCTTAGACTTGGTTCTCCGACCTTGACTGGTATTACTGCATCAAACCCATAGACTAGTGAGTAAGACATCTCTCCCGTGCTTGTTTTTAGCGTTGTGCGGTATGCCCATAGCACTTCCGGCAGTAGTTCTGGCCATAGTCCCTTGGCGTTCTCGAGCTACTTCTTCATGATATTTAATATTGATTTGTTGGAGGATTTCGCTTGCCCATTTCCCGTGGGATGATATGCCATTTCTCTAAGAACTCGGTGATCTTTTTCCGATGAATTGAGGCCCGTTGTCACAACTAATTTGTTTTGGGAGGCCGAAGCGGCACACAATATTCCTCCATATGAAGGCTATCATTTCTTGCTCATGTATTTGGGCGAATGCACCTTCTTCCACCCACTTGAAAAAATAGTCAATTAAAACTAAAAGAAATCGTACATTACCTCGTCCTGCTGGGAAGGGGCAACGATGTCCATCCCCCATTTTATGAACGACCAAGGCGAGGTGACTAAGTGGAGGTGGTCGCCCGCTTGGTGGATTAAGGGGGCGTATTTTTGGCATTGTTCGTATTTATTCAAAAAGTCGATGACCTCTTGTTTCATGGTGGGCCAGTAGTAGCATGCTCGTATGAGGCATCTGACTTGAGCTTGATTGCCAGAATGAGCTCTGTAGTGACCTTCGTGTACTTCTTCTAGAACGCGTCGTGTCTGGTTTGGACCTAAGCATTTCTCTAGGGGCCCCCATACGTTCTTTTGTACAGGTCGTTGTTTATGACGTTGTACCTGGTCGTCTGCATTTGAAGCTTTTTGGCATCTTTTTTATCATTCGGAAGCACGCCGTCCTGCAAGTATGTAACAATACAATTGCGCTAGCCCCAAGTTAGGTTTATAGTTCGTACCTCGATTTGATCGATCGATGCGTGGAAGAGAGTGACCACGTTCCCTTCTTCGGTTATGCTTTTAGTGGATGTTGCTAGTTTGACAAGGCCATCTGCTTCGATATTCTACGCTCGAGGGATATGGTCGAGAAAGCATTCACCGAACTCGGGTAACAGCTTGCAGATATCGGCCTGATATTTTTGTAGTCTTTGTTCCTTGACTTAGAAAGTCCCTGTGACTTGAGTTCTAACCTTAGTCCTGCAATCACGGCCTCATACTCAGCCACATTGTTAGTCATATCTGGGAATCTTATGGACTGGTGAATTACTTCGCCTGTTGGGACCTCGAGCACGAGTCCAAGTCCAGACCCCGACGCGTTATAGCCGCCATCGGTATACAAAACCCATAGGTCTTGTATTTTAGGGGAAGTATGGAAGACTTCATTTTCGACTTCAGGCATTATTTTTGTGTTGAATTCGGCGACGAAGTCAACGAGCACTTGCGACTTTATCGCCGTTCGTGGTTGATAGGTTATATCATGATCGCTCAATTCTATGGCCCATTTGGACAATCTGCTTGATAGCTTGGGTTTATGCAGAATACTCCTCAGGGGGAAAGGTTGTGACTACCGAGATGGGTGGCACTGGAAGTAGGGTCTAAGCTTTCTGAAGCTACGACCAAATCAAGGGCCAGCTTCTTGAGGTGTGGATACCTCGTGTCGGCGTCGAAAAAGGTTTTACTAATGTAATAGATGGGAGATTGTGTACCTTTATTTTCTCTGACCAAGACTGCACTCACTTCCATATCGGACACGGCCAAGTAAACGAGGAGTCATTCTATGGGTTTTGCTTTAGCAAGAAGTGGGGGTGAAGATAAGTACGCCTTTAAATCTTTTAAGGTGTTGAAGCACTCGGAGTTCCATTGGAGTCCATTCTCCTTTTTGAGTACGCCAAAAAATTTGTGGCATCTGTCGGAGAAACGTGAGATGAATCTCGACAAGGGGGTTGTACGGTCGGTCAGCTTCTGCACCTGTTTCTTACTGGGTAAGTTCTCTAGTATTCCTTCTATAGCTTTTATTTGGTCGGGGTTGACCTCGATGCGTCATTGTGATACTAAGAAGCCGAGGAACGCCCCTGGGTTACGCCGAAGGCACACTTTTCGGGGTTCAATTTCATACCATATTGTCTGAGTATGTCGAAGGCCTCTTTCAAGTGGTCGATGTGATCCTCTTTCCTTTTTTACTTGACCAACATATCGTCGATATAGACCTTCATGTTTTTTTGAGTTGGTCTTTGAATATTTTTGTCACCAACCTCTGATACATTGCCCCTGCGTTTTTCAGTTCGTAAGGCATCACCCTGTAACAGTACGTCCTCTGGTGGGTGATGAAAGTGGTATTTTCCTAGTCTTCCTCCTCCATGAGGATCTGGTTGTTGCCCAAGTAGGTGTCTAAGAAGATTAATAGCTCGTGTCCGGCTATTGCGTTAATAAGCTGGTCAATATGGGGAAGTGGGAATGAGTCTTTCGGACATGCTTTGTTCAGGTATGTGAAGTCTTCGCACATCCGCCATTTTCCGTTCTTCGTTTTCACCATGACCATGTTGGCGACCCATTGAGGGTACTTCAATTATTTGATAGAGCCATTTTCCAGCAGTTTTTCAACCTCCTCGTGAACTGCGTCATTTATTGCAGAATTGAATTCCCACCTAACTTGTCGTACTATGGGGTAAAATGGGTCTACGTTCAACTTGTGTGTCGCTATCTCTTTCGGTATGCCTGACATATCTCCATGGGAAAAGACAACCAAGTCTGCATTGTTAGCTAAAAATTGATGGAATTTACTTGGTTTCTGAAGCTTGTGGACGATGTAGGCCTTTTTGATGTGGTCGTCTTTGTTGAATTGTACAGGGTCGAGATCTTCTACGGTTGATCCCGTGGCCTCTATGATTTCGAGGCCTCTAATGACATCTTTCCCTTCGTCACCACTTGCCTCGACCCTGTTAATTGCTATGCCTCCTTGGCTTTGCCTTTCATTTGCTGGGTGTATGTGCAATCTTGGGTGATGCGATAGCATTCTTGGGAAGTGCGTAGCTCTCCTCGGATGCTGAATACTCCCCAAGGGGTTGGAAATTTAATGACTTGGTATAAGCTGAGGGGACGACTTTCATGGGGTGTATCCAAGGTCGATCTATGATGGCGTTGTACGATGTGTCTTGATCCATGATGTGTAACGTGGTCTCAAAAGTGATGCCTCCGGCCAAGACGGGTAGCGTGATTTCTCCAGACGTCTGCTCAACTGCATTGTTAAAACCCATTAGTGTGATGAAGTGTGGCACTATCTTATCCTCGAGTTTCATTTGTGCAAGTACTCGAGGGTGGATAATGCACGTGCTACTTCTATCATCAACCATAATACATTTCACCTCTATATCTAAGATGCGTAAAATAATAACAAAAGCGTTATAGTGAGGAAAGACCGAACGATGGGTATCTGACTTATCGAAGATGATATTTAGAGTTTGTCATACCGTTCATGAGTGATTGACCGTTTCAGCTTGTAGGTGGTCATGAATTTTACGTTGTTGATTGACGCAACGTCGCCCCCTATGATGATCATTTGAATGGTTTGAGCTGGAGAAGGCGGTTTTGGTGGACGTTGATGTTGTTCGCGTCCTCGAGCAAAGTTCTCCCTTCCTTGGTCGCTTAAAAGTTCTTTCAAATTTCCTTGGTGAAGCATATTCACGACCTCTTGCCTTAGAGTGATGCAGTCCTTGGTTTTGTGACCCTGTTCCATGTGGAATTCGCAGAGGGTGTTTGATTTTATGGTGTTCGGTTCGGACCTCATCTTTTGCGGCCACTTCACTTTTGGGCTGAGCTTCTCCAGGGCGTAGACTATTTCTGAGGGGGACACACAAAAATTATGAGTAGATAGCAAGGGAGGCATACCTCTCTCGCTTTGGTGAGTCCCTGTTTGCAGCCTACATGGGCCGTTGCCGTGACAGGGAGGCGGTATGATGGCGGCTCTAACATATGGTTGATATCTTTCACAGGTGGGTCGCAGGGCTTCATGGTCTCTTAGGTTGTCGTTTCTCTAGCCTTTCCTAGATTCCATTTGCACAGAGGTCAACCATTGAGTTGGCCTGTTGAGGTTGTCTTCGTTAGCTCGTACTTCGGCGCAAAAGGCGTTGTGTATCTTGTCCCTAGTGGTCGGGGGCTATTTCATGAGCCAGCTCAACAATTTTCTGGTTGCCCTTGAACCGCTCCTGTTTAAGCTATTCTAAAAAGCTGCTACTGCCATTCCTTCTGATACATTTGGTAAGGTAATCCTCACGGCTGAATCGGGCGAGGAAGTCTCTCAGCCCTTCACCGGGTGACTTTTTAATAGCAAATATGTCATTCACTCTCGCCTATGCTTTCATAGCTCCGGCATGAGCAGTTACAAACTTGTCAGCTATTTCCTCTAACGACCCAATGGAACTTAGAGGCAATTGTGAATACCAAGATGGTGCTCCCCCGGTGAGGCTTTCACCAAACGTTTTCAATAATATAGAAGACACTTGCTCTTTGGCAAGGTCATTTCCTTTTACTGCGGTGACATAGTGAGTCACATGATCCTCAGGGTCTGTCATACCGTCGTATATTATTAGGTACGAAAACATTTTGAAGTTTTTAGCTATGGCGTGTGGTGCAGCTTCGTCATTGTATGGCCACTCAACGAACCGGCCGACGTTCCGTTTTGGTAAGAGTTTTGGGCCACCTGGTATTTTGTTTATCCTTTCTTGGTGCTCTTTCATTTTGTCTCGGAGCATTTCGTTATCGTTTTCCATCTCCTCCATCTTCCTCAAAATGGATGTGAGGGTGTTATCACCTTCATTATTAACATTGTGAGTAATACCTATCGGGAGGGCCGTGATTCTCGTATGTCACTGGTGCGACGCAAACCCTCGCATTCTCTCTGTTTGTCCTTTGGACGGGTTTGTCGAGGATGCTGGTTAGCGTGTTTTTCAACCACGCTTGAGCAACTTTTTCACTGATGGTGGTGCCTCTTCTGTTGTGGACGTAGAGGCCCCTTTACCGTGTGAGGTTGTGATGCTGCTGTGAGGAAGGGGAGAACCACCCCGCTTGGGGGAGGCTTTTGGTTTCACGTCCTCAACATCTATTTCAGTGGCCTCGTTGATGGTGTTTAGGAGGTTAGTAGTAAGATCGGCTACTGCCCTCATCCTTTCTTCTCCATTACCTGCCATATCAAACTATGCACGCAAGAAAAGACAAAGTTTTGCATTGTTTTTTTAGATTTGAAAGGAACTAAGACTTTGACTAGAAAATCTCCACAGACGACGCCAAATTGTTCAACCAAAATATGATAATCTTTGGTTAAACTAATTAATTAGTTATTAAAGGGGGGTTAATCATAGTTAAAGCTAATAACTACAGATCTTAAGTTAACGGTGTAGATGAAGTGGACATTGGTGAGACAGATTTGATACGACAATATTAAATGCCTTGAATGCAGTAATATGTTAGAATTATTGGATATCAAATAGCAATACATGGAACTAAATGTAAATGAGGAGGAAAATTCACCCAATATTGAATGATATGGATGATTATTTCATCTGACAGCGATGAATGACAAGAAAATAAGAGGATATTGACTTCCTCGGATCTAGTGGAAATGACAAGAGATAATCCAAAAAGGTCGAATCTATTTAGAAAGTTGTTGTTTGTATTTATCTAGAGAGCTTGCTTTTCAAAAGAGTTCTTATCATATAGAATATTACATGCCTTTTCCTTATCTCTCATTCTATTTATATGGGATATTCCCAAATAACCCTAAACAAACAGAGAGAATATTCAACAGACTATTCCCTTTGAAGATCCCAATACAAAACTAGTTGTTACTTCTATCTGCACTACTCGACCTCGGCCGTGATTGAGCGCTTGTCGACTCGTTCCATTGATCACTGGTCGACATCGGCCAAACTACCCATGATAATTTACAAATTACTCATGATAATCATCTCTTCGTGTTGAGTTTCCTCAGTCCGATTTTGACCCATACATATATGACTTTAGGGTTTATACTCTTGTATTGTCTCAAGGCCTGTCTCCTCTTGTATTTTCTTTCACTTGACAATAGACTTTTTCATTTTGTCATATTTTGATTTTCAGTTATCACCCATTTATCACATCTTACTCATAATGCTTCATTTACTCTCTTGTTATTCTCCTGCTAATATTTCTGTCTATCACTTTATTATGAAATCTTCAACAAAACATTCATTCACTTTTAGCTCCCCTTGCTTCATCTCACTGGTTCTTCGGGTCGCCTAAAAATTTCATTTTTTTCTTGGGGCTGGAGACATACCAAGGTAAATAGTTATCCCTACTAAATTCCAGTGCCAATCTTCTGGATTTTCTGAACATTCTAGTATTCATATCTAATTGTATTATTCTAAAGTGCACCATTTGGTTGTCTCTCAAGGAGAACTATTACCATGTTTGCACTTTCCTTCGGAAATGTTAGGTAATGATAACAATCCATCCACCATTTTGGGTTACTCTAACCATAGCGGGATCTTGCCCATTCTTCTCTTAGACTATATTTGTCAACTCCCATAGGGCATAACTGAGATGGGTGTGACCAATTGTATAGATCTCTGTTATTGTTGAAAGTAATTCAGAATATTTATGTATCTCTGCCTGAATTGTAAAAACTAATAATCCTCACTAACTGGGTACCTTGTACCCTTCTTGACCTAGCGTCTTTCACTTGTTGAAACTTGTATCTACCTTCTGATTCTCTTATTGCTTTATACCATATTGGTGGATAGATATTCATGCTTTAGGGCTACTTATCAAGAAGCTTACACGTTGTAGTACACACATAATCTACTGAAGATCTTACATTTACTCATCATAAGCATGATGGAAAATGGAGCTCCTCTGACTCAACTCTTCCACAACCACATTCAATGTCTTACCAACTGTATTTTTGGATGTGGGTATCCTTGTATAACGAATAAAATATAATTTAGGAGTTTGAATTCTTACGATCTAGAGTAAGAAGAAAGAGTGACAATCAAAAATGCCCTGTAGCCTCTAGCTTATAAGTGTGGTGCACAACACACCCATAAACAAAACTCTGCTAGAAACGGCTTGTAGACTCCCTAGGATAGAATTGTTGTGATACCACATTTGTCACGACTCAAATCGATGGGCCGCAACGGGCACCTGGCGCCAAAAAGTGATCGACACTCACCTACACTACTATAAAGTAGCAAGATGAGGGTCAGAGCAGCTTTTACCTGAAGGATCGGGATCGATTCCACAGAGAGTTATGAATATTGGAGTTGAGTTTCTAGGTAATCTAGTAGTGTTTCGTACTCTTAATTGCACTTTTCATACTTTTTGAGTTGGCAATTAGACTACCGTTTATACTAATGGTAATTTGCTAATTAACTAACTAATGTCTTTTTGGTTGTTTTCTTAATGGATAAAAGGCACTAGGGTTATGACTTTCACCTAGGCGAATATTTAACAGGTTCCAATATCTAAGGCAAAGATGTTATGAAGAGGAATGCGATATAGCCAATGCTCAGAGTTACCCATTCTATACCTCTCGATAGTTTGAGTGACTTTGCCTTAATTGCCACTCTCGAGGTCAATTGGGTGTCAAATTCATACAAGCAATATAGGCTCAAGTAGGTTTTTAATATCTCTAGGTTTAACCCGTTAATTGGGACTATCAATCTCGTGAATACATCCCAATTCCTTGTTGGGCTGATTTTCTAGACTCAAGTTCTCTTTCTCAAGAAGAACCCAAGTCAAATAAACACCAATTAGTGTTTGCAACCACTAATATTAACATGAAAATCATAAATCAGCTCAAATACCAATTACTCATAAACATATAAGCCTTAATTTAAAGGACCCATCAAACACCCACACTAGGGTTGAGCCACAACCCTAGCTAATGGGTTTAGCTACTCATAATAACTGAAGAAATCAGAGAAATAGATGAAACAAAACCCATATAATTGAATTATGAACTAAAATTGAAAGATTCAATGTTTAAATCCTTCTAAAAGTACTCAAAAAGCTGAAGAAAAGTCGTTCACAAGCTCCCTACTATATCTCAGTACAAAGCTTCACCTAAAAATAATAAAAGAAACTATTTATACTTGGCCGAATTTTCTGGACAAAAATACCCCTACGGGGTCACCGCGGACTGCACAAAAGTGACCGCGGCCGCGGTGAGGCTTTTGGCTTGGAAATCTTGACCTCTGAACTTGGCCACTGCGGTCCGCATAAAATGCACCGTGGCCGCGGTGTCTTCAACGCGGACCACGCAAAATAGACTGCGGTTCGCGGTGGTCTCCTGACCTTCAAGGCATGGGGTCTCTGAATCTCCTCAGTGCGGACCGCGTAAAATGGAACGCGGTCCGCGTTGGTCTTGTCTTGAAAACTGCTTCTCTGAATCTCTCTACCGCGGACCGCATAAACTGGACCGCGGTCCGCGTTGGATTGGCCTGGAAAAGAACTCTCTGAATCTCTTTAGTGCGGACTGCATAAAGTGGACCGCGGTCCGCACTGGTCAGTTGAACTTTGCTGGTGCTTGTTCTTGGTACTTGTTCAAGTTTCACTCCTTTTTAGCAGGTTTTTGACTAGTTGTCACCCTTTTTGACTAAACCCTGCAACAATCACAACACGTAAGCCTTTGGGACTAGTTTGAATACACTTTTATCCAAAACTTAAGCAGGAAAGAGTGTAAAATAAGGTAAAATCCCTAGTTATTACTTACCCAAATGAGTACCAACATAACGTATTTTGTTTCATATTATACCATCATGGGTAAATGGGCCAGAAGAGCCGTCACGAGATAACTAGAATAAATGATAAAGGAATACTAGACATAGGACGACCAAACATGATATAGAATCTTATAATTGTGACATACGGGCCTATAAAACCGACATGAATATTTGTATACCCAAAACGTAGGACGACAAGGCCATACAAGTATCCGTATACATGACAACTATCTACAAGCCTATAAGAGTACATAAATGTCATATAGTTCTGGACAGGGCCTCGCCATACCAATCAATACATATCCAAATCATACTGACCAAATAGGCAACTCCAGAGAAAGTGGAGTGTAACAACACCTTCTGCTGAGCTGATAGCCTACTAGGAGGAGTATTAACCTATCTATCGGTACTTGTGGGAATCAAACGTAGCATCCCCAGGCAAAAGGGACGTCACTACAAATAAAGAACCGAATATGTAAGGCATGAAAAGTAGTATATATAAGATATGAAAGAAACATGGAGTAAAGGACTCAATCTGTAAGTATGAATAACTTTGTGAATCATGAAACATTTATAATCTTATGCATATGCATATGAATTTCATATCATGCATAGGTATATGCGTACATAATATCATCAAGCCTCTAAGGGCATCCCATCATCTCGGCCTCTGTGGGCGAAATCATAAACGTATACCAACTGATCATGTGGTGGTGCGTATATAATGCCATAACCTTTCCCCATACCCCATATACATATATTATTGTGTATATAATACCATCTGGCCATGGGTCAATATACATGTATAAATGAATGCAATGCATAATGAAGTAAGTCAATAAGATCTCTCAGAATGTCATGAGACGAATATTCCTTCGGATAAACTTTATCAACTTACGTATTTTTTGAGACCCATGAATAGAAGATATAATAATAGGACACATGGGAATCAAGAACATAGGCACCCCTAGTACTTCTAAGAGCAAAGTCATTTATGAAAGTTCCGCATTTGCTCGTTTCGTTTATATCATATGGGTCCTGCCAAAAGGAAATAAGGGATAACCTTAACGTACCTTAACTCCGTTGAGTCTATAATACCTTCCAAGAAATTCTTCAAACAACTCAACTCAATCTACCATAGCATAAGGAGATTCAAAATCAGTGATGAGTAAAAGCTATGCCCGTAACTTAAACTAGTAGCTCGTTTATGTAAATTTGGGCAGCATCTCCCTTGTAACAAGGGCCTCGCCCGATACCATATACCAACAAAAACAACCAAAGCATACAATCATAAATTCAAAAAAAGCTAACTACAATTCGGGACCTTTAATACAACAAAACCCCCAAATATACCATAACACACCCAATCAACAAGTTATCAATTAGCCTGAAATTGCAACGACGAGCGACCATCCCACTTCCCTACCACATGTGGCATTTCTCCACGCCATTTATCCTTCTAAACTCTATAAATCAGCAGCACAATAGGCCAACACGAGTGGACTACAAAACAGTCCATCAAAAGTGAAATAAATTGAACCCACGACTTCCGATCACCGTCCCGTGAGTTCTAACAATTAGGAAACGAATTTATCAACCTTCATTTATATTTAAAAGCTTAAATGTAGAAAGTAGGCATTTGCTTAACTATGAAGTACCTTCCAAAACTCAAACTACAAAGAAAATGAGAGGCGATATAGCGATACTTACGTCGTAGGGATCGTTTTAATGTTATCGATTCTTGATTTCCTACCCGGGATGTTAATCTTCTTTGAAACCCTTGTAGCAAGGGTACGTTTATGGGGGTTATCTGGTCGTGTTGTATGAAAAAAATAAAGAGAAATCTCATTTAAATTTGTTATATAATATTCCCAAATATACCTTCCATTTGGTATATAATGTGTCCCAAAAAGACCTCATATAACACACGAAATGTTTTGCTCAAAAGCTTCAGTGACACACCTACTTGTTACCTATGCAGTCTGCGCAGTCTCGCAAAACTGAAATATCTATCTACTTCGAAGTCGTATCGATGAACGGTTTTATGAGTTAGAAACTAGAATCGTAGATATTCAGTTTGATATGTGGATCATCCCATAATTCCAAGTATATGAAAGGATTCGCTATATTTCACCTAATCATTACATTTATGAATGTAACTTTTGATGACCTTTGCCAACTTTTATTCTACAACTCGCTTGACTTCAAAATGTAACACACGATTATCATAAACCTACAATAACTCATAATATAACCTCCTTATACGTTAAAACCCCTAGTCTCACCCCAAAGTGCATGTTATAACATTTCAAACTTATCGACTTTCAACGAAACTTATTTTCGTTTAGTTCCTAAGCTTTCCAACCTTTTTGGTACTTGTTATTCATGATCTTAAAGATTTGTAACCTCCAAGGTAACATGATTAACTTACTTTATGTACTTTCAAAGATGATCTCATTTCTGAGCTTGCATCAACTGACTTACGAATACTGTCTGGATCTTAAAAATAATAATGCTTTGGAATGAGGGATTTTCCCGCTAAGGGGCTACTTGTATGAGAAAAAGAGACGAGGCACCAACTTTCTTTTTTGATCCCTGAGTAGCATTTCCTTTCACTAGGGAATGGACGGATGCTTTAACATAGGCAGATGTGGGACACAGAAAGAATAGATTCAGGTGCTCCTGAGTCAAAAGATTCTTCTCCTTAAGTAGCATTCTTGTAAGTACAAAAGTAATTCTACTGTCTCTGAAAAGATAAAGCTAAAAGCAATCTCTGGTATAGATATTGATATTGACCCACCTCTACGGGAGCATTTTGTGATCCATTCGACTCATACAAGAATCCAACGATTGACCAAAATATTAATAATTAATAAATAAATTATTCAAGCTACATGAAAAAGATTTTTGGAAGTCCACAAAAAAATTATTTCTAATTGACCGAAGTGAGAAGCAAAAATATTGTGATAAAGACGTTCCTCGTACGAAGATATGGGGTGTAACAGAATCCTTTGGACATGCCTTGCTTAGATCCTTATAATCTACACACATCCTCAGTTTATTTCCTTTATTAGGTACTACAACGACGTTAGCCAATCAATCCGAGTATTTAACTTCCCGGATATAACCTATTTTTTGAAGCTTTGATACCTCATCCTTGATGAACGCGTATTTGATCTCGGGTTGTAGCCTTCACTTATGCTAGACCGTACGGAACCTCGGATCCAAAACTTTTTAGTGGTTACCTCCGGTGGGATCCATGTCATGTCTAGATGGGACCAGGCAAAATAATCGGCGTTAGCTTTAAGAAAATCAATAAGTTTTTTCCTGAGCTTAGGGGTTAACCCCGTGCCCAGATATATCTTTCGATCCAGTAGGTGCTCGATTAATATAACTTGCTATAACTCCTCGACCGTTGATTTGGTGGTGTCGATGTCATCGGGTGTTATGAATGATATCGGGATGTTGTAATCGTCCTCATCGTCCACTCCTTTTTCTTCACGTTTCTCTGGTTCGGCTGAGATCGGTATCATTGATTGCTATTTAGTTTCTTTTTTTTTTGGTCGGTTTTGCGGTTCTTGATGTTGAGACCGCGGGCACCGGGATCAGTTCATCGACAACAAACATTTCCCTTGCGGCCGACTATTCATCGTAGACCATTTTGACTCCCCCTAACGTGGGAAATTTCAGCACCTAGTGTAATCTCGAAGATACCTCCCCCATGTTGTGGACCCATTGCCTTTCGAACAAAGCGTTGTACCTCATATCCCCTTCGATCACGTAGAACTTCATTTCTTGGCTTGTCTCGGTAGTGTTTACTGACAAATTTATCTCTCCTTTCGTGGTCTCACACGCCATATTGAACCCATTCAATACCCGGACCGCCGGTACGATTTGATATAGTATCCCTAGTTGCTTTACGACCCTTGATATGATGATGTTGTCCGAGCTACCTAGATCAATTAATACACATTTAACCTGAGATTTATTGATGAGTACAGATATTACCAGTGCATCGTTGCAAGGATGTATGATGCCCTTGGCATCTTCGTCACAAAACAAGATAGCTCCCTCCGAAACGTAATCCCGAGTGCATTTTCCCCTCGTAATAGACACTTTAGTGCGTTTCATAATTGGACCTTGGGGGACATCGATTTACCCAATGATCATGATGATCATATGCTGAGGCTCCTCTTGTTCGACTTGTTTATTGGCGTCCCTATTTTTTAAGTGGCTTTTGGCTCGCTCGCTTAGGAATTCTCGGAAGTGCCCATTGTTGAACAATCGAGCAACTTCTTCTCTTAATCGTCGGCAATCTTCGGTCCTATGACCGTGAGCGCTGTGATACTTACACGTAAAATTAGAATCTCTCTAGGCAGGGTCAGACTGCAATAGTCGGGACCACTTGGTCTTTTTGATGCGCTTTATGGCTGACACGATGCTTGCGACGTCTATGTTGAAATTGTACTCTGATAATCTTGGTGCTTCCCTACTCCCGAGCGACCTGTCAAACCCGCTCTTGCTCATCAGGCCCCGGACACTTGGCCCACGGTCACTTCTCTTCTCGTTCCTAGTTGGGTGATGCACGGATCTTTTTCCCTTTCGATCCGCGTTGTAGGGCATATATCGATCACGGACCAACCTTGGCTCCTAATCAATGGCTCTCTTAGATCTATCATCGGTTCTGATGGTGTAAACAGATCCAGAAAGGGATCCGAGTTGGTCGCCTTCGATCCTGATCTTTGATTGGTACATGTTGTGGACGTCAGCCCAGGTTACCGCTGGGTACTCCACAAAATTTTGTTTTAGTAGTTGAGACACCACGAAATTTCAGGGGTTGAGTCTGTGTGTGAATGCCTGAACGGCCCAATCATCCGTAATTGGCGGAAGATCCATCCATTCCATCTAGAATCTTGACACGAACTCCATGAGCATCGCATTATCCCTTTGTTTAACCTTGAAAAGATCTGACTTTCTAGTCTCGACCTTGATGGCTCCGACATGGGCCTTTACGAAAGCATTTGCAAGCATAGCAAACGAGTCCATATAATTTAGATGCAAGTTGGGATACCATATCATTTTCCCTTTGAAAAAAGTTTCCCCATACGTTTTCAGCCACACCGACTCAATTTTGTTATCTTCCAAGTTGTTCCCTTTGACCGCGCATGTATAGGAGGTTACATGCTTATTTGGATCTGTGGTCCCATTATACTTGTGAGTGTCAGGCATTCGAAACCTCTTCGAGATGGGCTTCAGTGCCTCGCTCGGGGGGAAGGGCTTCTGGATAAATGTTTGGAGTCTAGTCCTTTCAATACTAGAGGTGCTCCCGGGATCTGATCGACCCTGGAGTTGCATGTTTCCACCTTCTTGTCTTTGGCATCAATATTTTTCTCGCCTGACTCCACCCATTTTTTTAATGCTTCGAGAATCTTCATTACCTATGAAGTTTCTCCGGACTCGGATTCTCCAAGTCTCACGCCAACTTGTTCATCTCTCCGAGTATTTTACCGGGATTGTTTTGACTCGACCTTGTTAGGGGCGTGGCTTTGTTTCTGCAGCTGTGCCATTGCCGCCTGTTGAGCCTGTAATATTTCGGAAATCAAATGTAGGTTCACCCCATCATGTTCACCTTGGGGCGCTTCTCGAGCCATTTGCCGGGGTCCCCTACGAATACTATTTTCGGGATCAGTTTGCAAGTTGATGTTGATGACCACCTGCGAGTTAGCATCGACGGGGTCGGCGGTTGGGACACCATTGGGATCGACAGGAGGCACATCATTACTAGGCACCATATTATAATTTTTGTTGTGATGGCTTGACTCAACGTCAACGTTTAAGTGAACAGACTGCGTTTGACATTCTTATGCTGACCTGGAATTAAGGTTTCAAAGAACAAGCGTAAAATAGAGTGTGTTATGGAGATTCGTATCAAATCACCACTATTATCCTTAGCCCCACGGTGGACGCTAAACGATTTACCTAAAAAATTAGTAACAATTAAGTTTGTACGCGGTTTTAAAGATACATGGTTTAATTCAATACAAATAACTAAGAATAGAAGGTTTGTAAGTTAAAGATAAAATAAATGATCAAACCAATCGCAATATAATGACCAAGCCTGATCTTAGATTGAATAGTGGAATTCGCCCTCGATTGGACCCTCGATACAAGCTCGATCGCGACGGAAGGAAAGAACAAATAAATAATGCCTTGAACAATAGCTAGAAGATAAAAGTAAACTTTTATTACTTTCATTTTGCATGTTACAATGTGTCATACTAAATAAAAACTTCCCTTTTATACAATAGGAGAATTTCAACCCTAAAAATGGTAAAATCTTCTTTTTCCGGTAATTGTTGATCTATAACTGATACTGAACGAGATTCATGCCGTAATATCCGGTTAAGCGCGAATATTATGGCCTCCTATCTATCTTGCATAAATGTTAACCGCGTCTCCCGAGGTTCAGAATCTATACTTGGTTCCGGTATGTCGCTTTTACCGTGTCCGATCTCAGGCACATCGTTTGTTCTTCTCGGGTTCGATACGAGGGGTTCCTTGCCTCATGTATAATCATGCCGGGTCCTGCTTCCCCTTCGTTCTCTCATCCGGGAATTGGGTACAACTTCATCCCTGATTTTACTCGTACACAATATCATTTCTTGTGAATAATTTTTTCAATTATCTTTTTTCCCAGTATACCAATCTTATTCTTTATAAATAATAAATTGTAATTGACTTTTAACTGATCTGAAAGTTCTACACACTTGCAAACACTTTCAAGGTATAGAAGGTAAATTCTTAAAGAAAAAAAAATTAAAAAAAAAAAAGAGTAAAGGAGGGAAACATCCAAATCCTCATTTCTTTAAATCTACACATAGACAAGACCACCCAACAAGACAGAAAATAATAGGAAAGTTTACAATTCATCATATCACGTGAAAGAAGCAAGGAACCCTATGAAAAAGAAAAAGGAAAAAGGAAAAAGGAAAAATAAATTATATCACCAACCAAGAGCATCAAGAATACCTAAAACCACATCACAAATATGCTTAAATCCATCTTCTCTAATAGCAAGTTGAGGAGGATAAACAACTCCAGGATTTCTCTTAAATCCATTATGACAAACATTAGGGTAATCAGCAGCAGCCATAACATGCATATAAGCATAGTCATAAACTTCATCATTCAAATCTTGAAGAGAAGATTGAAGAGCATTAGCAGCAAAAGCATACTTTTCAGCACAATCTTTAAGAAGTTTCTTCATTACAACTGCATCATTATTTGTAGTGTTGTTATTACTACTAGTGTTAAGTAGTAATTTAGAAGAAAGGTATGAATTTGTGGCTGTGGCATTAACCATTCCAACTTTAATCATAATTGTTGCTAACCCCTTTGTGTCTGCTTTGAGGCTTGTGGAATCAGATTTTAAAGAGGATACACAAAGATCATAGTATTTTGTGTTTTTGCATGTTTTTTGGATTAAATCAAGTGATGATGAGGAAATTGTTGGTTTAAGTGAAATCAAGAAAACAAGAATCAATAAGAAGTAGCAAGAAGACATTCTTGATTAAAGGGATTTGATTTCTTTTTTTAACTCTCTTTTTTTTTGGGGTTTTGCAGAGGGTATGGGGCTAGGGAATAAAAAGGAATTGAACTTGAGATGTTAGATTTCTTTTGTCTAGTAAAGGAAGCATAGTTGTATGAAAAGGGTTGCTTTCTCTTTTATACTAGGAAAAATTACCAATTAGGGAATAGGAAACCAAGAAATAAAAATATGGCAATTAAGTTTTTATAAATTACTGAACGGGGAATAAAGATATGGGTATTTATAAAATATACTTAAAACTTGTCAAAGAATGTAAAATATTGCTGGAAATGAGGAAAGTTGATAATCTCATTTCCTGATATAATTTTTTTAGTATATCAATAATAGTCCAGACAAAAAATTTCGTAACAATAGCACGGGCTAGCCAGTTTTCGAATTGGTCAACCAAAAATAGTCAACGTTTGCCAAGTCATTGAAAAATAGCCACTATTTTGCTGCAACAGAGATCGGTCCAGCATAATATACTGGAATTTAGTGCACCTGTGTATGAACTTCTAGCATATTATGCTGGAACTTCAATACGCGGAAAGTTCCAGCATAATACACTGGAGATTCGAGTACCTGTGTATGAACTTCCAGCATATTATACTGGACTGGTATAATTTGCTGGAGTTCTAGTATACTTATGCTGGAACTCCAGTAGAGTATTTTTCAGATTTTGAACAGTATTTTCATTCAGATTTATCTTTATATAAAAGGTGACTAAATTTCGATTACTTTTAAAAGTGTGACTATTTTTGAATGATCACTTGTAAATCAGGCTATTTTTCAATTTCTCCCAAAAATTTCTCCCTAAATAGGACTATTCAAATTGTGGATGTTATTATCCGCCGTTGTAATTTTCTTGTTACTTATTCAAGAATTTTGTTCCCTACGCATATGATTGAGACCTAGCCACTAGTCCTTTGACCTAACCAGTTGCCTATTTTGTCGCTAATAAGACCTCTTGCTCTACCAAATGAAGCATAGTATAGAGTGACAGAGGCTTTTATTTTCTTTTTATATATATAAAATACAAATATTTTAGCAATGCAATTGAAAGACTAGAAAAACTTTCGAAAATTTACATCAAGAGATCCTTAAAGAAGAAAGATGTACTGGTTATTCATAAAAATTGCCTAGAAGCAAATAAATTCAGGGTATTAAGTAAAAGAAATCTGTAGGAACGAAATTACTCAAACAGAGAATGAAATGAGATATAAATCTTTATTACCTCCTTATAGTAGATTTAAACATTTCTTGTTACCTATTTTAGTGGGCGTTTGAACATAAAAATTATAAAATTTCGAAAGAAAAAGCGAATTTATTTTCTAAGTGAAAATATATTTGAAATTAGAGTTGTGTTTCGACGTGAATATAATTTTAGTTCTTTTTTTTTTTGAATTTTTGTGAGTGATCTGAGTGAAAAAATTAAAAAAAAACTTTTTGAATTTTTTAAATTTTCGAAATATTTCAAAATTCATCTTCAAGCAAAAATTTGAAATTTTATGGTCAAACATTGATTTTAAAAAAAAAGTAATTTTTTTCTTATGGCCAAACGGCCTCTTAAGCAACTCTATCTAAGTTTTCTTTGGTTCTGTATTATTTAATAATTTCGTCCTATATATGTGGTTTGAACTTTGGAAAATTTGGATAGTGGTCTTGGTTTGTCACTATCGAAATCTGGTACCATAAATTATGGACTTTGAGTTGTTTTTTTGTTGCTTTTCTCCTAGTTGATTGTAAGGGTCTGTTTGGCAGGGACAGTAACAATTAATAGGCCCTTTTTGGAAGCTACCTACCTTCCAAAATGAGTTCACGGGAACATTGGACCCCTTCAATATTAATGTCTGGAATATTTGTTTCTTTTAGACTAGGCTATAGCTACTTAAATTCACATGTTCCAACTTCCAAGTACACATATATGTCTTTTTGATGTCTAGAATTATTGATATATCTTGACATTTTCTTTATTATCTCTTCGAATAATAGAAGGAATTTAGTAGGAATTATAACAAAAGACTAGTATACCTAACCCTTGAGACCTTCTTTAACTTTCAGAATGCAATGAGTCAACATTAAGGTGAGCGATTCCGTTGATAAGAACTCCTTCATCCTTTCGGACAAACCCCTTAACAAGTTGAAACATACAATAGTACAAATTTCAGTTTCATATTATCTAGCAAGATGTATTGTTCTTACTTGTTCACATTTATGGTTTGTGAACTTATTATTTCTCAGTAAACTTGGTTAGTGCTTTGATATATAAATATGTGAATATTGTGTATATATTGGTGAGATCTTTATAGTTTCAAGGATACAAATTTGTAAACTTGTATTACTTTTATATAATTTGTAAAATTATGTTATGTGTGCAATTGGATACAATCAATTCATGTCTAATCTTCTCTTCAAATAGATTAAATTGGCCATCTTCAAAACAAAATACATCATGCAATTACCACAATAATTGTCTTTTATATTCGGCAAAATAACATTATCGCATATATCACTAGATTTTTTTAATTTTAAATTCAATTTCTTATCCAACTTTATCACATTATTCAAGAAATAGTTGTGAATTGTGAAAGTGAACCCAATGCATGTATTACGTATTCCATCCTTGCAGAGGAAGATTGTCACCACGTGAATTGCCAAATCAAAGTCAATAAAGATCTTTTCAGCCTTGTGAAAGCTCCACCACAACACATGTAACTAGCGTTTGGACATACATCATAATTGAAATTTGAAAAAAGAATTTTTGAACTTACGTTGAAAAATAATTTTTGAAAATTGAAGTTGTGTCTGAACATGTATTTTGTTTGAAGAAAAGTTAAAGTTTTGTGAGTTAAAGATAAAATTTCACTCAAAAACTACCATAAATCAGTTTTTTGAGAACTTGAAATTTTTTGCCCCTTCCCCCAAAACATAATCATATTTCATAAAAAAATAATATGTTTAATTTTATTTTTGAAAAAATAAACCCTAAATTTATGTCCAAACGAGAACGTGGTATGCCAGTGACAGAGCCACATAGCTCCAAGAGGAGTTAATTGATACTTATTACCAAAAAATTAAATGATTTAGATAGGTTAGATTACTTTTTAAAGTTTATATAATATATTAAATCCCCTTGACTTATACATGTATTTATTTCTTTTGATATTTCTTAATAAAATTCCTGACTTCCCTACTATAGCATGCCACTGGTCCATTGCTACATAGAGTTGCAACTTAGCAAGGTAACTTTGATTCTATCAAATTATCATAAAGATAATTAAAAATAACTATTTTAATTTTTTAAATTATTAAATTAAAAAACAAGCAAAGTAATAATCTTCTGCTATGTTTTGATCCTTCTACAGGCAACGATATAGTCATTCGTTTCAAATTGTGCTCTATAATTTCTTGCTAGAATAGTGTCTACTTTACTCTCTCAAAAATTAAGATGAGAAACAAGGTACCGCCTTAAACTTAGAATAGGAAAATATACTCTTTGTCCAATTGTCATAAAATGATACTTAAAATTTATGGTAAGATTGAGAATACTACAATGAAAAGTTGAATAAAAAGGACTTAAAGTTTTCATAACGAATAGAAGTTCTTTTATTTGAAAAACTTTTAGGTCCTTTTTATTTATTTCAATTTTCTCATTGTAGTAATTCCAAACTCATTTCACTTTCCTACTCTAAGCTTTCTACTCACATATATAATTAAGAACATGACATGATATTTAGGGTGTGTTTGGTATAAGGGAAAATATTTTCGGTGGAAAATATTTTTTGAGAAAATATTTTTTTAGAAAATAAGTAGTAATCTTATTCATTTTCTGGTGTTCGATACGCAAATTAAGGAAAATATTTTTTCAAGAGTATTCATAAGTAATTTCGATACAATAAACATGAAGCCATAAACTTTCGAACCAACAACCTTCCGAACCCACAAATTTCATAAACTTATGAACTGCAAAACTTTCGGAACCGCGAAATTTCGAACCCATAAACTTCGAAACACATAAACCTCCTAACTCATATCTTTGGAACTTGCAAAATTTCGAACCTATACACCAAAAGATGAAAAAAGTAAAACTGAAAATATATAAAAAATATTTTTTTTCCGGGGGGAGGTAGGGTGGGGGGAGGGGGTGGGGGTGCAGAAATCAGAAAAATATAAAAATTTGAAAATTACAAAAAGAGTAAATAAAAATAAATTATGCGGGGATGGGAGGTGGATGGTGTAGAAAAACGAAAAACAGAATTAAAATTACAAAAAAAAAAAAAAGTAAAATAATTTTTTTTGCGGGGTGGGGGGTAGGGTGAAGTGGAGGGGGGAGGGTGGATGGTTTAGAAAAATGAAAAAAAAAAATTTGAAATTATAAAAAAAAACTAATTTTTTTTTTGCGGGGTGGGGTGGTGACGGAAAAGAAACCTTTTTGGAGAGAGGGCATGGGGTGGGGTTAGGTGGGTGGGTGTGGAGGTGGAGTGGGTTGGTGAGGGTGTGAAATAGGACGGGGAAGCTTGAGAAGGAGTTTTGGAAAATATTTTCCCTTCTCTTGATAGGAAAAATATTTTCCTCCAATTGGAGAAAAATGAGTTGATAAGGAAAATATTTTCCAAAATACTTAAGCCAACCAAACATGAGAAAATTGAAACACATTTTCCGGAAAACGTTTTCCTTCGTACCAAACACACCCTTAAAGTTTCTCTTTAAAATATAGTTATATGTTATTATCTTATTTTTTAATTTTATTATATATCAATGTTGTTTCTTTTACTTTGGTTATCTTTACTATTTTTGCTGTCTATATTTTTACTTTCTTTAGTGTTTTCATCTTAGTTTTTCTTTACTTATATTTTTCAAACTTATTTTGAAAACACTTTTTTGATCTGAGGGTCTATCGTAAACAATATTTTTATCTCGCAAAAGGTATAAGTAATGTTTGCGTACACACATCCTCCCTAGATCCCACTTATGAATTTATATTGGGTATTTTATTATCTTTTTTACAATATAAATTGTATTGTACAATAATTCGGAAGTAAATCTAATCTATAACTAAATATATAAAATACAATTTGGACTGGGCTTTTCAGCAAAAACTAGGCCTCTTCACTTCATGGGGCAAATTATTGTAGAAAATGACGCCAGATAGCCACTCTAAAAGGTTGTTATTTAAAAATTAGCCAGTGCATGCTGAATTTTAGTTTTTCAGTTCAAGTTTTAAGGAGAAAAAATGTCCTGAGTTGTCCTGAAGTTAAGCTTTTTTGTTTAAAATTTCAGGACAAAATAAATACTCCCTCCGGTTCACAATAAGTGACCAATTTGCTTTTAGCATGCCCATTAAGAAAAATACTAAATTCTATACAAAAATACCTACTATGACTAAACTACCCCTAATTAAACATTTAATGTGAGGAATAAGAAAACTTTTTAGGTATATGTACATAGGGGTTATTTTGTAAAAACAAATTGAATTCTTTCTGGATTACATAACTGGACACTTATTTTTGACCAAAATAAAAAAGAAAACTGATCACTTATTGTGAACCGGAGGGAGTACTAGCTAATGTCTAAATAGCATCCTTGGAATGACTATTTGTACACTTGCCTCCAAATTATTCGATCATGGGCTAATAATTCTTAACCAAGTTTACAATGGAAATTATATTACTATATTAAAATAATATAGCTAATAGCTAGTAGTAGGGGTGTACATGGATTGGGTTGGTTCAGATTTTATCAAAACTAAACCAAACCAACTATATCGGTTTGGATTAGTTTGGTTTTCTCGGGTTTTTCGGATTTTCGAGTTTTTTTGTTACATGAATATTATTTGAATCTTACTTTGTTAAAGTTATAGATAAAATTTTGATAAGTGAATATACGTTTAGTAAATATTGAACAAATTGACAACATGTGATTTATTAAAATATTCCAATGAGAGAATTTTGTTAGTAACGCATGATAGTTATTTTCTTAGTCGTCTATCAATAATTTTCCGTCAATGTACGCTTTCAAGGTTATATTTCTACATTTTTTAAAGAAAATTCAATATAAAGTCTTAATTTTTTTTATATAAATCATATATTTATATGTCAGTCTGGTTCGAGTTTTTTTTTACTCAAAATCAGACCAAGTCAAACCAATCCTAGTCGGGTTTTTTAATCGGTTTGGTTTGATTTTTTGATTTGGAGCGGTTTTTCGGTTCGGTTTTGTCACGACCCAAATCCTAATTCAGGTCGCGATGGCGCCCGACAATGGGGTTAGGCAAGACGATATAACTTTCACTAAGTGAAACCCTTCCCATTCGATCAAACAAGTCAATGGTTACCAGTTTATAAAATCTAACATGATACTAGCCTTGAGTGAAGGTAAAATCATAGTAGATACAAGGCCGAAATAAAACATACACATAGATATACATCCCAAAACCCCAAAAATATAGACCGCGTGTGTTCCAGGAACTAGTGTCACGAGTGTCACGTGCAACTACTGAATATACAATGACTACAACATATACAGGGTCTCAGTCTGAATGAAATAGACAGAGAGCATAACAAAAGAAACTCCAGGGTGCTGCTAGGAAGTCGCCAGGAAAGCAGCTCACCGTGAAGTATGGCCACAGTATCAATATCTAGTACCAGCCTGAAAATCAGATGGACCAGCCTCCAGACATGTACAGTCAAGTACAGAAAAGGAAAGAAAGTGCAGCATGAGTACATATATATAAATATGTACCCAGTGAGTATCCCGTCTAATCTCGAAGAAGTAGTGACGAGAGGTCGACTCGATACTCACTAAGGTCCAACAGTCGTAAAGTAAGCAGGATGTAAAGAAAACTGTAGGCAAGTAAAACAAATAATCAAGTACATCAATATCCGGCATCAAATAACAATCTCAAATCAAACAAGTTGGTATTCGCCGTGGCGTACGACCCGCTCCCATATGGTACTCAATCTCGCTGTGGCGTACGACCCGATCCCACCCTCGTAGTCTCAATCTCGCCATGGCGTACGACCCGATCCCACCCTGGTAGTCTCAATCTCGCCGTGGCGTACGACCCGATCCCATCCTGGTAGTCTCAATCTCGCCGTGGCATACGGCCTGATCCCACCCTGGTAGTCTCAATCTCACTGTGGCGTACGGCCCGATTCCCACCCTGGTAGTCTCAATCTCGATGTGGCATACGACCCGATCCCACAATATAATCAATCATCACTCTGCCGTGGCGTACGACCCGATCCCACAATATAATCAATCATCACTGTGCCGTGGCATACGGCCCGATCCCACAATATAATCAATCATCACTCTACCGTGGAATACGACCCGATACCATCCCGTGATTCTCTTAGCACACTTAAATCAAGCCAAGTATCACAACGTTCAAAGACAACAATACCAACCACACAAGTATACAAGTCATATGTATGCTACAACAGGGGAAAACAATGAGCATGTTGTGTCCTAACTACCCGAACAAAGCAGTAATAGCCACTACGTACGGACTCTCATCACTCGGTGCGTACGTAGCCCCCAAACAAGATCACATAGCAAACAAGGTTACCTAGAGGGACAATTTCCCTCTTATGAGGTTAGAAAGGAGACTCACCTCGACGAAGCACTCCTCGGACCAAAGACCGGATCAAGAATGCGCCCAAAGCTCCGAAACTACCCTCGACGGCTCACAACTAGCCAAACATAGCATAATTGAATCAATTTATGCTCCAAGAATAAGAATTAACAAGAAATTCCAAAATATAGTATTCTTGAAGGTTTTTGAAATTTCGACCCCGGGCCCACGCGTTCGGATTTTGAAAATTCTCGAAGGAATGAATAACCCGAAGCCTAAGGGTCGTAATTACCTAATTTATTTAGGAATTCATGGCTAAAAAGGGATAATTCACTAATTACCAAAGCCCTAGGAATTTCTACCCAATTTTTCCCATGATTTTGATAAATTGATAGAGGATTTAACTAGAAATTGATGTTTAAACTCGGTGTTAATAAGAAATTTACTTACCTCAAGTTCTAGGTTGAATGGTCCTCTTGGAAGCTCTCAATTAACTCAAGGAAGAAGAAGGAAATGGAGGAAAATGAACTAAACCCGCTATAAAAATACACTGCCCAGGGATTTACCCTATGCGAACGCACCCTGGGCATGCGTTCGTGATGCTTTAAATTGGCCAGGTCCACATGTCCTTCTATGCGAACGCGAGGGAGGGGTCGCGAACGCGAAGACAAACGGCAGTTGGGCCGGCCCAATAGGCTGGACCCTATGCGAACGCGACGGAGGGCCCGCGAACGCGGAGGCTAGCTAGGCTAGACCTTCGCGAACGCGACTGGAGGGGTGCGAACGCGAAGGCCAGGGGGGCCAACCCATCGCAAACGCGAGATGGGGAACGCGAATGCATAGAGCATCGTAGCCCCTGCCCAATTCCTTCATCGTGAACGCGGCCACCCTCCCGCGAACGCGAAGAAGGAAACCAGATACAGAAAATTCTGGTTTTTCTAACTTAGCTCTCGGGGGTCTAAAACACTCCCGATCCCCCGGGACCCCGTCCAAAAGCACCAGCAAGTCTGTATTCATGATACGGACTCGCTCGAACTTCCGGAACATGAAAAACAACAACGGAACTCAAAATTCAATCCCAAAACCAAATTAATCAAACTTAAGAACTTTGAAATTTTAGAATTCACTATATTGCGCTGAACGGGTATATACTACTCGGAATGACCCCAAATTTTGCAGAAAGGTCATAAAAGACTATACGGAACTATTGCCGGCCTCGGAATTCCATTCGGACTTCGATAGCATGAAGTCCCGTTCCAGGACAAATTCTAAACTTAAGGAAATGCTGATTTCCATTTCGGGTGCCGAGACGCTCTCGGGTCATCAGAAACCCGAGCCGAACATACGCCCAAGTCCGAAATCACTGTACGGAGCTACTGGAGCTGTCAGAACACGATTTCGAGGTCGTTTGCTCAAAATGTTGACCGAACTCAAACTTGGCCAAAAAGGCCAGCCTTAAGGAACCAAGTGTTCCTAAACCATCCAATTCATTCCCAAATCCCAAACCACCCGCTCCCGCGAGTCATACAGCACGAATAGCCGTTATGGAAGGTTTCATTTAAGGAAACGGGACCCTAATACACACAACGACTGGCTGATCGTTACAGGTTTGAACACCCTTAGCTAGTAGAAGAGGTGGATCTAAGATTTGAAGTTGGCGGGTTCCATAATTTCCTTTAATGTATACTTTATAATGACTAATATAAAGTTTGTTGGGAACGTTTATTCGATTTTTTTGAATTGATTCGGGTCAACCTAATAGGTATTTTTTATTTGAAATTTTAAAAAATTACATCCTATATATAAAGAAAATGTGATTAGATTTTTAAAATATGATCACACCTTTAGTATAACAACATAAGTAAAATCACCATTTTCACTGGAAAATTACATCTTTTCTGTATATTAAAAATTAATTTACACAAGTAAGATAACATGTTCAAAAAGAGAATTACATCAATCAGAATAAGAAAATTTGAGAAATATTTTCCATAGATAAATTATACCCCATAAGCATAAATTAGATAAACTACAATTTCTCAAAATCAAAATCATAAATCACATATTTTTTAAGTAATGCTTACGAAATTATAATAAAGTGATTTAAATTATATCTAACAACCATCACATAACACAAATTTTTATGATATAATAAAAAAAGATGAAAAAAATTAAAAAAATCTCAACCCAAAATTCTCATTAAGACCCAATGTTTCGGATTTGAAAGAAGAAAATTCAAAAATTCAATTAAGAAGATTGCTTATTTTATATAATTTTAAAGTTTAGGAGTCTCTTTTTTTATGTGTTCTTGCTAGAGATCACATACAAAATAATACAATAGAGAAAAGAAAATATATAAAAAATAATAATAAAACGACAAATAGAAATTCGGTGGTAGCCGAAAAAAGAAATGACTGGGACAAAAGGAATTAAAAGCCCAAAGAAAAGAAAATGTGTCACGACCCGGAATCCCACCTTCAGGCCGTGACTGCGTCTAACGTTGAACTCGCTAGACAAGCCAACGTACACAGTTATTAACACTGAAGTAACAGAAATAACTAGAATAATTTATATTCCTTTTTAAGTGCGAAAGTAGATACTTCTTGACTAAATAAAAATACCAATAATACATTCCGTTAGCAATATTCCAGAACCTGAAGTCACTAACTCACGGTCTGTCTATGAGATTACTAAATACAAGGTCTGAAGAAATAATACATAATTTCCTCAGAACTAAGAACAAAACAAGACAGAATAGAAAGATAAGGGTAGAGGAGACGCCAAGGCCCACGAACGTCTGCGGGTCTACCTTGAAATCTCCGAAGTGGACTGAAGGATACTCCCTCTATCAGTGTCTACCGGGTCCGGCTGCGGGATCTGCACAACATAAAGAAGTGCAGGTGTAGCATCAGTACAACCAACCCCACGTACTGAGCAAGTGCCGAGCCTAACCCCGGCCGAAGTAGTGGTGAGGCTAGACACGACAACGATAACCTACTTGTAAAGTTCTACCAAAAATGATATCAGGGAAGTAACATATATTTAACAGATAAGCAAGTAATACGGGAACAAGTAAGGGGCAACAAGTATGAAGAAAAATGAGATATCGAATAAAATAAATAAACAGATAAATGAATGGCACGACATCACCCTTCGTGCTTTTACTCTCGTCCTCACGATGCAACAAGTAAATATATGAAATGAATGCAATAATAAATGAAATGAATGGCACGGCATCACCCTTCGTGCTTTAATCTCTTCCTCACAGTGCGATAATGAATAAATGAAATGAATGGCGCGGCATCACCCTTCGTGCTTTTACTCTCTTCCTCACGTTGCAATAATAAATAAATAAAATGAATGGCACGGCATCACCCTTCGTGCTTTTACTCTCTTCCTCACATTGCAATAATAAATAAATGAAATGAATGGCACGCCATCACCTTTTGTGCTTTAATCTCTTCCTCACAATGCAATAAATAAATAACTGAATGAATGATATGAATGAATGGCACGACATCACCCTTCGTGCTTTACTCTCTTACTCACCTAAGTAATATCAACAATAAATAACAACTTGGCAAGGAAATCAATTACCGAACTTTCAATTCATAACCACCCGACATGGGGAATAATAACTAAAATCAACACATTTGCCCGTCAAGGGTCTCAGCTATAACCAATTCCTTACGAGTACATAACTTAATGATTTGGGTCCTCCACTAGGACATCACAACACAACTCTTAATCAAGTAGTCTCCACAATTAAACAATTTTCCAAATGAAATACTTCATAACACAATAATCATTGAGGTAATAACAAATAATTAAGAAAAACGGACTCACGGGCATACTTGACACACAATGCATAGGTACTCGTCACCTCACCTATGCATTGGACATGTTAAAACACATAGCACATGGGGCACAATACCTATTCCCTCACCAAAGTTAGGCAAGACACTTACCTCGGGTCCAAAAATTGCAATTCAAGCCTCTAACACCGCCTTTCCTTTTGAATTCAACTCCGAAATGACAATATCTAGACATAATTAACTTATTAACATCAATAATGACTCATTAATACAATCTCATAACCTAAATATACAATTCTTAGCATTCTTCCAAAAATACCAAAATTCGACCCCGGGCCCGCTTGGTCCAAACACAAGGCTCGGACCAAAACCCGATCACGCATACCCTCACGAGTTCAAATATATGATTTGTTTTGAAATCCGACCCCAAATTGAGGTTGAATTACCCAAAATCCCATAAGCCCTAACTCTACCCAAAACCCCTAATTTCTACTTTGATTTTAGGATTTTAGGCCTAGATTCTAGTGATTAGTTGATGAAAGTAAGAGAAAGTGATGTTAAGAACACTTACCTATGGAGCTATGGAGGAAGAACCCTTCAAAGATCGCCTATGGGGTGTGGGGAAGAAGGAAGGTAGTGAAAATTAGGAGTAAGTCCCGTAACAATTCTGTTTGGGGTTACTACAAATCATTGAACGAATTTGTTCTCTGCGATCGCAGAAGAGGGGATGCGATCGCAGAGCTTGAAGTTTTCCCTACTATGCGACCGCAGAACAAAGGGTGCGATCGCGGAAGAGCCTGACCCATACGTTTGCGATCGCGGAGGGTATGGTGCGATCGCAGAGAGATGCTACCCAGCCCCCACCCCAGACCACCTATACTCTATGCGATCGCGGAAGCAACTATGCGATCGCATAGAGTCACAGAACCCTCCCCTCTCAGATACACTATGCGATCGCGGGGCTAGACCTGCGATCGCACTGAACAACACCAGGCACCAGATATGGACTTCTACACTAGAAATTCTAAGTCTTTTTACACCCCGTTAGCTACCTGGAACCCACCCGAGCCCTCGGGACTCAAAACCAAAAATACACACGACTCCCAAATTATCCTACGGACCTATTCATGCATTTAAATCACCAAAATATCATCAAAATCAATGAATTAAGCCGCAAAACTCAGAGAATTTTCTTAAAACTTCATAAGGTTCAATTATTCCGATTTTGATCCAAAACACGTCATTTCAAGTCCGTTTTACACCAAATTTCATAGATAGCTCACATAACATATATTAAAATTGTTCCGGGCTCCGAAACCATAATACGGGCCCGGTAACACGGTTTCACATAAATATTCATTTTCAAAAACCTTTATATTTTTCAGAAAACAATTTTCTTTAAAAATTCTTTTCTCGGGCTTGGGACCTCGGAATTCGATTCTGGGCATACGCCCAAGTCCCATATTTTCCTACGGAACCTCCGAGACCATCAAATCACGGGTCCGGGTCCGTTTACCCAAAAAATGTTGACCAAGGTCAACTTTAATCAATTAATTATTAGAAATTTTATTTTTCATCAAGTTTTCACATAAAAGCTTCTCGGCTACCTGCCCGTGCTTCGCATGCATATCGAGGTGAGATTAACGGAGGCTTTCGAGGCCTCGAAACACAAATTTAGCTAAATTTATAAAGGACGACCTTTTGGGTCATCACAAAAGGTCAGACAATATTCAAGATAAATTCAACATGAATTTTACACACGAGAAAAGCTTTCAAAAATGTCTACCAGCCATGACACCTTTGTCGAATTTACAGTTGCGGGTGGCAGAATCATATAATTAACCTAATTTAAGAAAATTTCAACATAAGAATGTAAAATTTTTATCATTTTACCGGGTGCCATGCCACCTCTTCTTAAAGGGGTGGATCCGCCCCTAGGCCTAGTAGTATATGCGGCTCCCAAATTTTTCGTAAAAATTGCACGGGGATCCCTATTTGGTCACCCTCATTTAACCTATACCCATTTTTTTAAAACTTTTAACTTGTACCCACTTTTAAAATTACTTCAGCCCCTTTCTCCTCCTTCTTCTCCTCCTTCGTTTCTTCTTCTTCTTCTTCTTCTTCTTCTTCTTCTTCTTCTTTTTCTTCTTCTTCTTCTTCTTCTTCTTCTTCTTCTTCTTCTTTCTTCTATTGGTGTTGGTGCTGCTATGGAACTTCAGTTCATGGGATGATTGTCATAAATATGTTTATCAGATTATTTAAAAATAAATTATAAATAATTACGTAAGTTACAAGTAACTTCAGCTCTAGAGCTGAAGTTCGACAGTTACAAAACAAAAACTTCAGCTCTAGAGCTGAAGTTCTCCAATTAAAAAACAAAAACTTCAGTTGTAGAGCTGAAGTTTGCCAGTTACAAAAACAAAAACTTCAGTAATTACAAATAAAAACTTCAGCAAAAAGAGAATAAAACTTCAGCTACTATGCTTAAGTTCATCAATTACAAACAAAAACTTCAGCACACTTGCTACTTCAGGCCCGTCTACTAGAATGCTGAAGTTTTGTGTGATTGCCTTTGCTACTTCAGCCCCGAATGCTGAAGTTATGCGAAAAAGCGGGTACACTTGCAATTATTTTTGCAAAGCGGGAACAAGTTAAAACGTGACATAAAAAACGGGTATAGATGCAAATGCCCCAAATTATTCGATCATGGGCTAATAATTCTTAACAATTAGTTTGCAATGGAAATTATAATACTATATTAAAATAATATAGTTTGGATGCTATCAGCTAATAGCTAGTAGTATATGCCAAAGGAAATGAAAATTATACTTACAATATTAATCAGCAAAACTTGTAAAAAGAACAAACTGAGCAGACAAATTTGTTAGAGGTGTTCTTTTTTTACCACGAAACGATGTGGTGCAGTGAATGAGACTGCTCCTTCCGTAACCAGAGGTCTTGGGTTCGAGCCCTGAGTATGAAAAAATCCTTGGTAGGAAGCGTTTTCTCCCGAATGAGGCCCTATGCGGCGCAAATCCAGATAAGGTTGGGCTCCAATGGGTATACCAGACACCAAGTGAAAAAAAGAAGAAGATATTGTTATGAAACAATAAAAGAAGAAGAACAATTTTGCAGAGAAAGACAGAGATGAAATTCTTATTGAATTTTGGGATGAATTACAATAGAAGAGGACCCCTCTATTTATAGGGAAAGAGTGACTTAGCCACCAAGTAAAATCCTTAAGATCTCTCTAAAATATAGACATTCACCTTAAATAGAATTCTATTTATAACACTCCCCCTTGAATGTCTATTCAACAGATAATGTGCCTCGTTAAAACCTTAACTAAAAGAAAACCCAGCGGGAAAACAATTCTAGAAAAGGAAAAAGAGTAGACATATCTAAAAATGCGCCTTTCGGTTCCCTCGTTAAAAACCTTGCAAGGAAAACCCAGTGGGACAAAACCTTGTAAGGAAAAAAGAGTGCAACGCGCATTAACTCCCCCTGATGAGAGCATCAATTCACATCCTTGAGTCTTCGCATCCCAATCTTGTGCACTAGCTTCTTGAAGGTTGACGTTATCAGAGATTTTGATCAATAAATCATCCATATTAACTTCAATAAATATGTTGCACCTTAAAAATCCTCTCTATCACATTATCATTCTTATAGTTACAGCAAGATACAAATGTGCACAAATTTCACTTAGGATGTGGTACTTCATGACCAAGAATTCTATATGCTTTAAGCAATATCCTTGAGGGATTGTCATATAAGCCATATAAATAGACTTTAGATTTGCATCAAGTTTTCATGTCATGCCAAACATATAAGATACATGAAAGTGATTTCACACACCATTGACTTTATACTTTTGAGTGTTTGAACTACACGTCCAAAATTACATGTATTTCATATGAAACCAGTTCTACTCGAATTGTGTCTCTTTCATTTGGCCAATATTTTTGTGTCTGTATTCGATAGACTTAAGATCCTCATCTATGCTTAGCAGTATGATAGATGTCGTCGACGGACATTTATATCGGTTCCAATATTTTTTCATAAAGACATAACATAGAGATCTCTTCATTAATATATTCAGGTACCTGAATCTCTCCTGAGATTTTATAAAGTGTTATGTCATGTGATCTTGTAGATCACTTGCCTCCTTTATTATGATCATTTTGATCATTTTCTCATATTTTTTATCAAAAAGTTTATTTGAACCGATTTGTCTATACACTTTAAGTGTACCATATACTTTGTCCTTCTAGGACTTAATAGGAGCATTTGCAACGAGAATATAGCTACTTTGTTTGGGTCAGCAAATGCATCTGGCATAATTTGCAATATATTGCAAATGAATTATCTTTTTATGAACTTCAAGTTCATATTATCTTATTCGAGGATCTAGATGAAGAAATGATAATTCATTCCACGTATC
This sequence comes from Nicotiana undulata, assembly GCA_005239495.1. Taxonomy (NCBI): domain Eukaryota; kingdom Viridiplantae; phylum Streptophyta; class Magnoliopsida; order Solanales; family Solanaceae; genus Nicotiana; species Nicotiana undulata. The sequence continues at coordinate 90,090 of ML247915.1, forward strand.
GTTTTCTCAATTGTTTATCATGTCTCCCCCTCATGTTAGAAAAATTAACTTTCTTCCTCAATTTTGGGAACCCATCTTTGTGCATTATGGTGTTAATTAAAATATACCCCGCACATCAATAATAATAATAAGATGGAATTATTTGGTTCCTGACCTTGAACCACTTGTGAGGCGAGAATGTAATATACTTTCATATATAATGTATATCAAACTGATATAAATAACTTAGTTCTCATAAGTAATAGTTTAACTATTAAGTGGAGGCACTCAATAAATCATTTTGCTAAACCAATTGTGATGTAAACCAACTTATCAAGTTGAACTATCTTGAATAGACAATTTGGAAATTATGCTCTAAATTAAATTATTGAGCAAGTTACCACTCAAACAGCAGGTTGCGGGTTAATAATAATTGCACATGTAACCATCTCATAGATGCATCTTATGTAGTATACATGGCAGGTGAATGGACCCATATTCATCTTTGATATTTCTGTCACGACCCGAATTTACCCTCCGAGCGGTCTCGTGACGCAACTAGTCTCTACGACTAGGTAATACTAAATTTGCGGAAAATAAGAAAAAATAATAACAAAAACAGTAAAGAATAAGTAATATAATAAAATTTAGCCGCTCGGCATCTACTACTTTTACTTTCCTAAAACCCAAAATTTCACAAATCACAAGCTCCATACTACAATAGCTCTATATAAAGGAATGAGGAAAATGTATATATGTATCTATATCTCCTACGTCTATACTAGAGTAGGAAGGGTACTCGTGAGATTCTGCGGACGCGGAAGAATTACCTTGCGGTCTCCTGTGCTAAGATGCGCCTAGCCACAGTACTGTGTGCTGGTACCTGGATCTGCACATGGGGAAAACATGCGCATGAAAAGGCGTGAGTACTCCACATTCGGTACTCAGTAAGTGTCAAGCCTAACCCCAGCCAAGTAGTGACGAGGTCAGGTTGAGGCTCTACTGAGTTTTAAAATAAGTCAGTTATAAGTTTAAACAATGAAATATAAATAAGCAATAATAAACAGAATTAACGGAAACAGAAAGGAATAATGAAAGAAAGATAGCTCTCGGCTCAGCACATCATATATCCCAACAGTAGATAAGCAATGCAGTACATGGGGAAAACTCCCGGATCTCTCTGCCTGTAGTCCCAATTTAAATATGCTATGAAGTACAGGGGGAAAGCTCCCGGATCTCGGTCCGTAGTCCCAATTTAAATATGCAATGCAGTACATGGGGAAAGCTCCCGGATCTCGGTCCGTAGTCCCAATTTAAATATGCAATGTAGTACAAGGGGAAAGCTCTCGGATCTCGATCCGTAGTCCCAATTTAATATGCAATGCAGAAGTCTATCGGATATGGTTTAATTAAACATTTCAAGAAAACGACAGGCAAGAATAAGGTAAAACTACCTAAGCATGGTGCAATTAGTAGCAAATACGAGGAATTCAAGTAAGGACAGGTAGGCATGCTTATTCCTACGCTAACTGCTCAGTTATAACATGAAGCAGTAATATAGGAATGAAAATGGGTTATATCATGGAAGGAAAAGCGGAATTTTAGCAACAATGACCTGTGTACGCACTCGTCACCTCACGTACACGGCGTCCACATAATAAAATCAGTATAATAATTCCTAAGGGAAATCTCCAACACAGAGTTAGGCAAGCCACTTACCTTGACTGCGCTAATCAACTCAATACCACGCTCTTGCCACGAGTATCCGACTCCGGGTGGCCCAAATCTATTAAATTCGATTGCATAATGTAAATATCACTTCAAGGAGACAAAATAGCTAATTATTTCTAAGCTAATACGCAAAATTAGGAAATCCGCCCAAAAAGTCCCCCGGGCCCACGTCTCAGAATCGGGTAAAAATTATATTTTCAAGACACTCATTCACTCACGAGTCTAACAGTATAAGAATCTCTCAAATCGGAGGTCAAACACCCAATCAAAACTCAATAATTTGGTCTATGAAGTTCATCCATTTTTTCCCAAATTTTCCATCGAAATTCGAATTTTAACGACTAGATTTACGTTAGGAATCATGGAATTTAATCTAAATTGGGTATAAATCACTTACCCAAGTTACCCAGGTGCAAAAGTCTTCAAAAATCGCCCTTCCCGAGCTCTCAAATTCAAAAATGGTGAAAATAACATAAACTCTCGGATTTGAGGTTTTTAAAAGACAGCCCAGGCATTTGTTATATGCGATCGCGTACATACAGTCGCGATCGCGATGAGTAACCTCACACGCGCCCAGAATTCCACTTACGCAAACGCAACTATGTGTCTGCGATCACAGACCTACACGACCCAGAGCTACGCGACCGCGGTTGGGGCCACGCGACCGCGTAGAACAATTATTGACTCTCTCTCAGGCCAAGGACATTCTATGCGATCGCTACCCAGGCCATGCGATCGCGAAGGCCAAGATTCCAACACACTGCGATCACAGACCTCTTCTTGCGATAACGGAGAAAAATTCACAGACCTCCCATACTTACCTTATGCGATCGCGGATGAACTCTTGCGATTGCGATCGCAGAGAACAAAAAGATGCTGCTGAAAAAACAGAAAACTAGCAAAGGCTTTTAGGCCAAAAATGCCCGTTCGAACACCCGAAACACACCCGAGGCCCCCGGGACCTCAACCAAAATTACCAACCAACCCTAATACCTTATTCAAACTTGGTAGAACCTTAAAAACAAATCTCACAACATCAAAATCATCAAATATGCATAGATTCAAGCCTAAGAAATTATGAAATTTCTAAAATCCACATTCGATGCCGAATCACGTCTAAACTCATTCGAATGACCTCAAACTTTGCACACAAATCATAAATGACATTACGGACCTGCTGTCACTTTCGGATTTCCATTCCGAGTCCGATATCAAAATTTCACCTATCGGTCGAAATCGCCGAAATTCTAACTTTCGCCAATTCAAGCCTTAATCTACAACCGACCTAGAAAACACATTCCGAACACGCTCCTAACCCCGAAATCACCCAACGAAGCTAACGGAGTCAACATAATTCTATTCCATATCCGTCTTCTCGAAGTTCTAGCTACGACCTGATTTCAAAAGCTAAAATCCACATTTAAGGACTATGTGTCCAAAATCACTCCGAATTTCACCATTCAGCGCTCTGACAATTTTCAATAACATAAAAAGACATGGGAGAAGAAGTTATTTAGGGATCGGGGCACTAACTCTCAAAACGAGCGACCGGGTCGTTACATTCTCCCACTCTTAAGAAAATCGTTCGTCCTCGAACGAGTATAGAAACATACCTGAAGCTGTGAAAAGATGAGGGTACTGACTCCGCATATCCTACTCGGTCTCCCATGTCGCCTCCTCAACCGGATGACCTCTACACTGAATCTTGATTGAGGCAATATTCTTCGATTTGAGCTTTCTGACCTGTCTGTCCAAAATAGCCACATGCTCCTCAACATATGATAGATCCTTGTCCAACTGGACTGAACTGAAATCCAAAACATGATTCGGATCACCGTGATACTTCCGGAGCATGAAAACGTGGAATACCGGATGAACTCCTGCTAGGTTGGGAGGCAAGGCCAACTCATAAGCGACCTCCCCCACCCGCTGCAATACCTCAAAAGGGCCAATGAACCTCGGACTCAGCGTACCCTTCTTCCCGAATCTCATGACGCTCTTCATAGGCGATACCCGAAGCAAAACCCGATCACCATCTATAAATGCCAGGTCACGAACCTTCCGGTCCGCATAACTCTTCTGCCTGGACTGAGGTGTGCGAAGTCTCTCCTGAATCACCTTCACCTTGTCCAGGGCATCCTGAACCAAGTGTGTACTCAACAATCCGGCCTCGTCCGGCTCAAACCATCCCACTGGAGACCTGCACCGCCTACCATACAAAGCCTCATACGATGCCATCTGAATGCTAGACTGGTAGATGTTATTATAAGAAAACTCTGCGAGAGGAAAGTACTGATCCCATGACTCTCCAAAATCCATCACACAGGCACGGATCATATCCTCGAGAATTCGAATCGTGCGCTCGGACTGCCCGTGTGTCTGAGGGTGAAAAGTTGTACTCAACTCCACCCTGGTGCCTAACTCCTGCTGAACGTCTCTCCAAAACCGTGAAGTGAATTGTGTGCCTCTGTCTGAAATGATAGATACTGGGATACCGTGGAGGCGAACAATCTCTCTGATATAAATCTCAGCCAACCTCTCAGATGAATATGTAGTCAACACTTGAATGAAATGGGCTGATTTGGTCAGCCGGTCCACAATCACCCAAATAGCATCATGCTTCCTCAAAGTCCGAGGAAGTTCAACCACAAAGTCCATGGTGATCCGCTCCCACTTCCACTCTAGAAGCTTAATCTGATGTAGTAACCCTCCCAGTCTCTGATGCTCACATTTGACTTGCTGACAGTTGAGACACTTGGCTACAAACTCCACTATATCCTTATTCATCCTTCGCCACCAATAGTGTTGTCTCATATCCTGGTACATCTTTGCGGTACCCGGATGGATGGAATACCGAGAACTATGGGCCTCCTCAAGAATCAACTCCCGAAGTCCCTCTACATTTGGCACAACAAAAAAGGCCCTGCATCCTCATCACACCATCACTACCTATGTTCACATCCTTGGCATCACCCCACCGAACTCTATCCTGAAGAGACAGAAGGTTGGGATCATCATACTGGCGCTCCTGAATGCGGTCATAAAGAGACGATCGAGCAACCACACAAGAAAATACCCGGCAAGGCTCCGAAAGATCCAACCTCACGAATTGACCGGCTAAGGACTGAGCGTCCAAGGACAAGGGCCTCTCAGCTGCACGAAGATATGCCAAACTACCCAAACTCTCCGCTCGGCGACTCAAGGCGTCGGCCACCACATTGGCCTTCCCCGGGTGGTATAATATGGTGATGTCATAATCCTTGAGTAACTCCAACCACCTACACTGGCGCAAATTGATGTCCTTCTGCCTGAATATGTGCTGCAAACTCCAGTGATCCGTGAATATCTCATAGGGAACACCATATAAATAATGACGCCATATCTTCAGGGCGTGAACAATCGCTGTCAATTCGAGATCATGAACATGGTAGTTTTTCTCATGCACCTTCAACTGTCTGGATGCGTAGGAAATCACCCTACCGTCCTGCATCAACACCGCTCCCAGGACACTCCTCGAAGCATCACAATAGACTGCATATGAACCTGAACCTGTGGGTAATACTAACACTGGACCTGTAGTCAGGGCTGTCTTGAGCTTCTGAAAGCTCTCCTCGCACTCCTCAGTCCATATAAAAGGTGCACCCTTATGGGTCAGTCTAGTCATGGGCGCTGAAATGGATGAAAATCCCTCCACAAAACGGCGATAATACCCAGCTAAACCGAGGAAACTATGGATCTCAGTAGCTGAAGACGGTCTAGGCCAACTATGCACCGCCTCTACATTCTTTGGGTCTACCTTGATCCCATCCAAAGATACCACATGGCCTAAGAATGCCACAGAATCAAGCTAAAATTCACACTTAGAAAATTTGGCATACAACTTCTTCTCCCTCAATGTCTGAAGCACGGTCCTCAAGTGCTGCTCATGGTCCTCCTGGGACCGAGAATATACCAGAATGTCATCAATGAACACGATGACGAAAGTATCAAGATAAGGCCGAAATACGTTGTGCATCACGTGCATAAAGGCTGTTGGGGCATTGGTCAGCCCAAATGACATAACAAGGAACTCATAGTGTCCATATATGGTCCTGAAGGCAATCTTCGGGATATCCGTCTCCCGAATGATCAACTGATGATAGCCCGAACGCAGATCAATCTTGGAGAACACCCTAGCACCCTGTAACTGGTCAAATAAATCATCAATGCGAGGCAGTGGGTACCTGTTCTTCACTGTCACCCGATTTAGCTGCCGGTAGTCAATACACATACGCATCGACCCATCCTTTTTCTGCACAAATAATACCGGAGCACCCCAAGTTGACACACTAGGCCTGATGAATCCCTTATCAAGCAACTCTTGCAATTGCTCCTTCAACTCCTTCAACTCAGGAGGAGCCATACGATAGGGAGGAATGGAAATGGGTTGAGTGTCTGGCAACAAGTTAATGCCGAAATCAATATCTCTGTCGGGCGGCATACCCGGAAGATCAGCTGGAAAAACATCAGGATAGTCCGTAACAACTGGAACTGACTCAACTGTAGGGGTCTCAGCACTAACATCTTTCACATAAGCCAAATACGCATCACACCCCTTTTCAACCATCCGCTGAGCCTTAAGAAAAGAAATGACTCTGCGGGGAGTATACTCTAAGGAACCTCTCCACTCTACCATTGGTAACCCCGGCATAGCCAGGATCACGGTCTTGGCGTGACAATCAAGAATAGCATAGTAGGGAGACATCTAGTCCATGCCCAAAATAACATAGAAATCAACCATACTGAGTAATAATAAATCAACCTTGGTCTCAAAACCACTGATAACAATCAAGCACGACAGATATACGCGGTCCACAATAAGAGAATCTCCCACAGGAGTAGAAACATAAACGGGGGAACTCAAAGAATCCCGAGATATCCCCAGACGTGAAGCAAAATAAGAAGACACATACGAATATGTAGAGCCTAGGTCAAATAATACCGATGCATCCCTATGACAAATGGGGACAATACATGTAATGACTGAGTTTGAAGCAATGGCCTTGGATCGGGCTAGAAGAGCATAGTACCTGGCCTGGCCTCCCCCTTTAGGGCGGCCTCGACCTCCCCAACCTCCACCTCGAGCTGCCTAAGATGGTGGGGTAGCAGCTGTGGCTGGAAGAATAGCTGGGGGACCTGGTGGAAGACGTGGAACCTGATAAGTCTGAGGTGGTGCACCCCTCCTAGCTTTGGGGAAATCTCTGATCACATGACGAGGGTCACCACACCCAAAACAACCTCTCGGAGGATGTGGCGGCTGATGTTGACTTGGAACTGGCCTGCTGGACTGGCCGGTGACGGCACCTCGAGCAGGAGGCATACTAGATACTGGTGGTGCATAATAAGGCACCTGAGGTCTAGAAGGAGATGGAATACCACTGGCTGCTGGAAGAGCTAAATGAATGGGGCGACTCACAAAACCCCTACCATAGCGTGCTGCTGGTGCACGGGCTCCTAAAAAATGACAAGTCTCTCGAGACCTCTTGGCCTCTCTCTCCTCCCTGTCCTGGGCTAACATAGTCTCAATCCTTCGGGCAATACTCACGGCCTGCTGGTAAGTGATATCTGTCTCCAGCTCTCTGGCCATGCTGGTCCGAATACTGGGGTGGATCCCCTCAATAAAACGTCGAACTCTCTCTCTGACAGTGACAACCAAAGCTGGTGCATGGAGAGCCAAATCGCTGTAACGGACTGCCTACTCTGACACAGTCATGGTACCCTGGCGTAGCTGCTCAAACTCCGCACGCCAAACATCCCTAAGGCTCTAAGGGACAAACTCAAGTAAGAACATCTTGGAGAACTGAGCCCAAGTAAGTAAAGCTGCCTCGTTCGGACTACTAAGCTCAAAAGCACGCCACCACTGATAAGCTGCTCCTCTCAGCTGGAAATCAGTGAAAGAAACCCCACTCGTATCCACAATACCCATAGTGCGGTGAATGCGATGACACCCCTCAAGAAAACCCAAGGAGTCGTCCGAAGCTAGTCTGCTGAACTCAGGTGGGTGGTACTTCTTGTATTTCTCAAGTCGGAGTTGCTCTGCCTCAGGAACAGCTGCCCTAACCTCATGCAGAGCTGGAGCTGCTGGGGGCATAGGAATGTACTCTAGAACCTTCCCCAATATGAACCCTCTGCTCAGGAGTACGGGCTGCGGGAGTCTGTGTCCCTCCCCGGCCTGGGATGTAGCTGGAGCTATCGGAATTAGTCCCTCCTGAGACAGAGTACTGAAGGCACTCAAGAACTGAGCCAATGTCTCCTGGAGGGCTAGAGTAATAGTAGGGACCTCATGTGCCCCTCCTACCGTGGCTGCTGGGGGATCCTCTGCCTCTGCTCTCGCCGGTGCTCGAGCTGCACCGTGTGCTCGTCCTCTGCCCCGGCCCCTACTTCTAACGGCTCTGGATGGGGGCTTGGGTGCCTGGTCATCAGTACATTTGTTACGGGTACGAACCATCTGTAATAAAGAATAGAATAGAGTTTAAGAATTTGATGACAATAACTAGCACGATAAGGAATTCCAAAGAATATGATTGTTCTTAACAGTTACATAGCCTCTCGAAGATATATACGGATGTCTCCGCACCGATCCGCAAAAACCTAATAAATTGGCTCTGATACCAACTTGTCATGACCCGAATTTACCCTCCGAACAGTCTCGTGACGGCACCTAGTATCTACGACTAGGTAAGCCAAAATTTGCGGAAAATAAGACAAAATAATAACAGAAACAATAAAGAAGAAGTAATTCTATAAAATTTAGCCGCTCGGCATCTACAACTTTTACTTTCCCATCAAAAACTACAAGCTCCATATGACAATAGCTCTATACAAAGGAATGAGGAAAATGTATATACGTATCTATATCTCCTACGTCTATACAAGAGTAGGAAGGGGACTCGTGAGATTCTGCGGGCGCGGCAGAATTACCTCGCGGTCTCCTGTGCAGCTGCTAAGATGCGCCTAGCCACAATACTGTGTGCTGGTACCTGGATCTGCACATGGGGAAAACATGCGCATGAAAGGGCGTGAGTACTCCACATTCGGTACTCAGTAAGTGCCAAGCCTAACCCCAGTCAAGTAGTGACGAGGTCAGGTTGAGGCTCTACTGAGTTTTAAAATAAGTCAGTTATAAGTTTAAACAATGAAATATAAATAAGCAATAATAAATAGAATTAACGAAAATGGAAAGGAATAATGAAAGAAAGATAGCTCTCGGCTCAGCACAACATATATATCAACAATAGATATGCAATCCCGGATCTCTGTCCGTAGTGCTATGCAGTACAGGGGGAAAGCTCCCGAATCTCGGTCCGTAGTCCCGATTTAAATATGCAATGCAATACAGGGGGAAAACTCCCGGATCTCGGTCCGTAGTCCCAATTTAAATATGATGTTTTAGACGTCAATACCAAACAAGAATATAGGTTAAATGTGTGGTACCCATTTTTTTAAGTGCTGTCTCACAAGAAGAACCTGATTCTTCTTTGTGTTCCAATTTCTACTGGTGCGGAATAATAAAAGCAGTAAAGTAAAAACACATAGATTTTTGTGTGGAAAACACCTGGCTCAAAAGGTGAAAAACCACGACCTACTCCCCAGTAGGATTTGCTCAAACTCTTCACTAAAAACTCTAAGCCAAACAGACTTACAAAATAAACTCTTTTGTAATCCTCGGACTAACTCTAATCCCTTCGTATCAACTAGCCTCTAGCTAATTTCTACAAGCTTCAAGTTAACTCTAACTTGAAAAATGTGTACCTATTACAATTGCTTCTAAGAAAGCTGAAAAGATACAATGTTAAAACTCCTACTACAATCAACTAGACTCAATACACAAACGATGGAACTGGTTCTTCTAGCAGATCTGTAGCCTTTGTATCACACAATAATTATGCTTGCAAAATAACTGGGAATTTTGCTTTCCGATCTTGATTCACTTTTGTACTTGTGCGTAAAGAATTTCAGCAGGAATACTTCAAGTATTTATAGAGTCAGTAGTTGAGTTTGTCGTTCAATTCTAGTACAACTCTAACTGGGTGAAAGAGTTCGAATTAAACTCAA